>APFE030547776.1:55483-97310 GCA_000404065.3 Pinus taeda
TCAAGAGACAAGTAAAGTAAATGTAATGGAAAGTGCTCTTGGTTAATTTTATTAATTATCTCTACAACAAGATTACAATTTAACTCTTCAGTCCTCAGATTTCACCCTTGCCCAAAGATATGGATCTCACCTTAAGGAGTCAATAGAAGAGTAGAGGATCCCTAATATGTCTACTTCAACCAACTTATGTTGAAAGTAAAATTTTAATGAAATTTGGGTCCTTCCTATACTAAAATGTCTACATGAAATGCATATAAGTTTTTTTCCCCAAAAGAGAGATTGATTTGCAATGTTTGAAAATGAAATAGTGATCAACATAAGTTGCAATTATAACCTCAATTGGAGGAATAAAATTAGCTTACAAGTGTTGCGTGTGTCTCATCAATGAATTAAAATGATATAAGTAATTTGCTTGAAAGTAAAATTTGTTTCAAATAGACAATGACAATAAATTGCTCCAATATTCAAGATAACAATGTAGCATAAAAATGAAGCATGTATTCAAGTGCTCATGAAACAATTTACCAAGGTAAATAGTAACGAATCAAAGTTTGTTAAGAATATAAAATGCTTGCATGTAAAGGATGAATTGCCCAAAGTAAAGTGGAAGCTTGTAGCTCCAAGCAACAATGAGATAGAAAATGCAAATCTTAAATGAAATTGTAATAAACTTTAACTAAAAAATGAAAAGTGATAGTGACGTTGTGTTAATTCTCAATTAAAGCATGCATGTAAGTGAATAAAGTGTGAAAGTTTAAACCATGCAAATGTCAATCCACCTAAGAGAATCCTTCTTTTAAATGGGGAGATAGAATACCATGGGAGAAATCCCAAACTCCCATAACCAAATTAGATCTTTTATTAATATTACAATGAGAAGAGGGCCCTTCAAAGTCTTCAACTAAACTTTAAGGAGAGTCTTCACAACAATTGCTTGAAACTTGGACACTAGACCTCCTTTCTTGAGAAAGTAATGACAAGATTTCACAAAACTTATGCAAGGGAAACAAGGTGAAAGTTTCCTCCAAATGCCCACGACTTAAAGAGAAAAATGGGTAGCTTTCTAGTGAACTTGACTTTGGCCAAAATAAGCCTCAAAAGCACTCATGGCATCCTTGGAAATCGAATCCCCAGCACTTGTCAAAGGTCCTGCAAATACTTGTTAGATGTTGTGGGAAGTTGCTCTTCAAAATTTGCCACACAAGAGTAAGCAAACAATCCAAACAATGGCTACAAAATAAGTTAAGTATTAATGGAAAGATCAGCAAGATAAAATGTATATGTATAATTATAATTCACAAAAGGCTAAGCTAAAGAGTGAGAGTAAACTCTCGTTATTTGTTTAGCCATCTTCAAGTTCTTAGATAGCAAATGAAAGAAATGAAGTACAATGTTCTTTTTAAAAGAGATTTAAATTTAAAAGTACTCGGTTTGTGTACAAGCTATGTTCCAAAAAAACGCTACAACTTTGCTTTGTAAGATAAGACTATGAAGGTTCAAAGAACAAATGAGATCTCCTTTAAGAATGTATCAAGAGCAGGTTGGTCTCTCCAAATACTTCCTCTCACGCTTGATTCCATGGTCCCAACAATATATTCCCTCTACAACACTTCAATCAAGAATAGTTCCATATATATTTAGCAATAAACAATGATAGGAAACTCTAGAGATTTATTTAAAACCAACTAGAACATTCTATAACCAGAGCATACTTCTAAATCAAATCTCAATGTAATATAACGCTACATTAACAAATCTACAGGAGCATATGGAAACAAATTAGATCAAAGCACGAGTAAAAGGAATTATACCAATGATCAACAATTCATCACACTACCAAAGGAGGAATACCTCATGAATGAAACCCCAAAGTCTTTATTGATATTTTTGAAGTGTACAAGGCATCAACACTTCTGCAAGAACAATAGCTAGTAACAATATGATACAAATGAGAGCTCAAGGTTCTACTATATAGAACTGTGGGAGCCAATCCTAATGTAGAAGTGATTAAACAAGTGGTATGAGACGACAATCAAAAAGAGAAATTCGAATTTGTTGAATGAGGCTACAATGCAAAATGTAAAAATCGAATTCTGACAAGTGGACATCATTTTCTTCTTCCCTTATGTGTTAAATCCGAATTTTATGATGGAATGACAAGTGTATATGGGTGGTAACCCATGTGGGGACAATTTCCCACAAAAATCTCCACCAAATATTCTCCCAAATCCTCCCAAATGTGCATTAACTTCACAAATTCGAATTTCCAAGTAAGCAACTTTCTCATTTAATGCCAAAAATTCGATTTTATTTGAGCACATGTCCTTTCCTTGATTTTAGGAGTCTAAGTCACCTTGGGACTTCACTTTATCCTTGATTTTAGGAGTCCACGTCACCTTGGGACTTCACTTTAACTCCCCCATAATTTTCCACGTCATTTCCACAAAATTTAGCATGTGTGGATATTTATTTTTCTTCATTTATTTATTTTCTTGCTTAATTAATTGCCAGATTTCCCACTAAACTTAGGAAAAGTGGTTTTTAAGGGTTAAAAACACATTTTTAACTCCTCAAAGTGTGTAATAGTAGAAAGTTGAGGGTGATAGATCCAAATTTCATTACTCATACCCCATACAAATTCTCTAGACATCACTTATTACATTACAGGTACACTTTTTATTGCAATTTTCGCAATGCGGAAAATCTAAATATTTAAAAAATAACTACTTAGACCTAATCAAATTCCACGAAATTTTTTGTGTAAGTATGGTAATATACATAAACTCTAAACACTAAGATGTGTTAGGGGCTCAACCTTCAAAGCGTCACCCCAACTTTGGGGTAAAAAGTGAGTGAAAAAACCCAAAAAATTATCTGCCTTTGAAAAAGAAAGGATAATTAACCAGATAAAAAAACACTCAAAGGTGTACTCATTTGTTGATCGAGTCCCAACATCCTAGGCCTGTTACAGACTCAAAACTCATCATTACTAATACACTTATTACAATTCCTTGCAGGGTGTGGAATCTAGGTACAAGAAAGAGGATGAGAAAATAGAAGTAGAGTTTAAAAACACTGTTGACTGATGATATCTGATGGTACAAGTGTCCATTGGTACATCCTTGGGCATGGAGTCTTCATATAATCATCAAGTGCCACTCCAGTGGTCAACAGGTCTAAGATATCCTTGGATCTCGAATAACTGTTAGGGAATGGCTTCTTCACATTTTTGCCAAGGGCACACCCTTTACAAACTCCATGCTCTTCTTTTAAATGAGGCATACCAATAACCATTTGAGTGAAGGATAGCCATACCTTTTGTGCCACAACTCACTAGGACTGATGTCCAAACGTACTAAAGTTTGAGGAGGATGAGTTATAAGTCTATACAACCTCCCCTCACAAATCCCAATAGTCCTTGCATTTTGTATACTAGATCCTTTTGTCCAAACAATTACTTTTCCATCAAAAAATGATACCCTATGTCTTTTATCTTCTAAACAAGAAATAGAAAACAAATTGTTTTTCACACTTGGAACATAGAAGATGTTGTTGAGATGAATGTTCCCACCAGATTCCAACTCTATGGAGGTAGGTCCAATCCCTTCAACCAAATAACTATTTTTGTCCCCAAGTTTGACTTTGTGAGAAGAGCTTCCTTCGGATAGGGTATTGAGATGTCCATATTCACCTGTCATATGCCTTGAAGCTCCACTATCGATTACCCACGTGCTTTCATCTTCAAATGAACCTGTAAATGCAGAGTAGAGACTCCCATCCTTGATTTCTTTAAATATATTAGAGATGAAGTTGGTGATGTCTCCTTTGATTGACTCAAAGAGACTCCTTAGAGCCTTGAGACCTTCCTTCATGTACCTTTCCATTGAAAAGAGAGAGAAGAGATAGCTGCTGCAAAGATGTCTTCAATCAAGAGTGTAATATTCCCAATTTTGTGAGTGCAAAAATTGATAAGGGGTTTGCTCAATTTTGGTAAAAAAGGGGGGGAGGGGCAAATATCACTTTTATGAGAAAGTGCAGAAAAATAGTATTTTATTGGAGAAAAGTGGAAAAATGATATTTTATTGGCAAAGGGAGGCAAATTATTATTTTATTAAAACGGTGGCAAAAGTCACTAAGTGGAAAATGGCCCTCACTAATAAAATAATATTAAAAGAGAGTCTAGAGGGATGGAGAGAAAATATTAAAGGAGATTAGACTCATTTTGTGGATCATCTTTGACTATTACACTTCACATTTTATCTTCTGTTGAGTTGTTTAGCACAACGGCCAGATTGTTGTTTAGCACTAGGAATTCCAATCGGATTTCCACCCTCATTTCGGAGAACTTCGAGTGTCTCCCTAGTGAGGAATTTTGGCAGTCCAATTCAGGATTTCCACAAAACTTATTGCAGGTGTTCACCCAGTTCTACGCACTCCTTGAGCGCAGAGGCAAATTGATTTACACATTGGAGGATCAACTATTGTGAGTTGGAGCTCTAACTATTTTGTAGGTGGTTTGCTCCTTTGATGCGGGTGACTTTGCAGTGAATTAGCGAGGCTAGAGATTAGCATTATTTTTGTGGCTAAATTCCTTATTTTTGGCAGTGTGCAAAGCTCATTGGTGAAAGTTTGCACAGGGATAGAGGGAGGCTAGCTTCTGTAGGAGATTGGACTAGAGAAAAAGGTAGTTTCTGAAGGGGATTTTGTGTGGGATTTTTGTGGCACTTCAGCAAAGGATTTGGGTACAACATAACAAAGATTTCCCTATAGAGCGCACAACCAGTCTGGGTAGATAGTTTAGACTATTTAGGGTTTCTGATCTCGAATCAACCCATGATTTTTTTGGGTTTTTGTTGGTATTTGGAGGAGAGCCCATAGCTGAAGTTTCAGAATTTTCTAAGCAATATGTAGGGAAGAATTCTAGTAGGGCGTATAGGCAGCTAGAGAGCCATTTTCACTCTTTTGGAGGGATTCTTCATCATTTGAATTTAGCCCAAACCATTTCTGGGTTTTTGTGGGTTCTATGAGAGGAGTATGTGGCTAAAATTTCAGAGCATTCTGAGGAGTATTCGTCTCTAAGATTAGCTTTCCAGCCAATATCTAACAATAGATTTTATCTAAGTAGGAGCATATCACTCTGGGGACACTTCCACACTTGGGTTCAGGCTATCTTTTCTAGGTTTTGATCAACTTGCCTAGCAAGCTCAGGTTCTATCATTTTAGCTCATTATATGTACTCTTTCCAAATTTAATAAAATGGCTCAATTTAGTTTGATGGTTTCATTGTGTGTTTAATTTATGTTCGTGACTTGGATTCATTTTGCTGCTCCTAGTTCAATGTGTGGTATTTGCTATTAATTTCCATTAGGAGAGCTAGCAAGATCATAGAGGTGTAGGCATGCATGCACAATGATTAGTGAAAATATGGACATTCTAATGACGCAAGAAAAATGGAGTACACAGAGGATCTTGGAGGAAATCAACAGAAACAATGAGAAACTAAAAGAATTATGGGCTCAATTGAGTAACATTAAGGTAATAAACCAGATTCATCTTCATTTATGTGACAAAGACCCTAGAAATAAGCATGTCACAGGGGTGAAGCCATTCACATCATTCATGGGAGATCAACCAAAGTAGTGTTGATTTCTGGTAGCATCGGATGTGCTCTAAGCCTCAAAATTTGCAAGGAGGCTAGGAAACATGTATTCCACAATACCCAAAAATTGTTTTGGGAAATTCCACCCAGAGATAGTTTTATCAAAATAATTAATTATTTTTAATGGGAGCCTAAGTCTAAACTTAGGAAATTAAAATTATTAAAGGGTATTAATCTAACTATGGGTGAAACTTCTAGAAGAAGACAAGGATCAAGACAAAATGATCTAAGCCATTGATTAGGATCTAATCTAGGGTGTTGGTTCTCAATAGAATGATTATAAGAGGAGGCTTGATGGACATTTGGAAGGGAGATCAAAGGATTGAATTTCTGAAGCACAACAATTGCCAGAAGAGGAATTCGAAGTGATCTTTTGCAGTGAGGGGCAGGGATAGTATCCGGAGGGAATTTTTTCTTGGGTCGGAGAGTACAAGGAAGAGAGGGCAGAACAACGTCCAGAGAGGCTAATGTTGGGCCACATAGAGCTACTGTGTGGCAGCATAGAGCTTGAGAGAGAGATTGAATTCCTGCTGAGGAAATCACGTTTCAGAAGCGGGGAGTTGGGGTCTGAGACCAGGAGGTTGAGAACTTAAGTTTCCAGCCAATAGAGGATCAGAAGGAGGGGCAACTCAATCCTAGCAGAGGTGACGCAGAGACTGCGTGGGTTTGATGCAGTTTTGCGCAGAGGCTGACGCAGAAGGGACGTAGAGGCTCATTTCTAGCGAGATCAGAGTCGGTTCTTCCAGTGACAGGGTGAGATCATCTCACTATTTGTTTTGCCTAGTTTTTTGTGGAAGTTCCTAGATCTAACAAATCTCAGGAATCCTACTACAACCAACTGAATCTAGATCACCTAGATCGTAAATTACATTACAAACTTATTTCAAATTTCTTCTTGAAATATTGAAGTAAATTACTGAAGCAACCTACACCAAATTAAATATGATTATGAAACATAGAAGTTGAGAAAGGAAATACAAACACATATGACACCGTTATTTTTGGACAAATATCCCTAGAAAAACCCAATGCGGGAAAACCGATGCAACAACTCTAAGGGTTTATTATTATTATGCAGTAGCAAATTCTGAAAACATCTTTGAATACCTCACAGGGTTGTTCAGTTATAGAGAGGAAAACTGGTAGAAAGAATTGTGAGGTTTCCTCACACTATCACTAGAAATCTTGGCTGATCTAGCCCCAAATTAACTGCCCCCTGACTTTTCTAGTTGCCTCTGCGTCAGCCCAACGTCAAGCTCTATGGGTGCTGCGTCACTCCTCCGACTGGTCGATTTGCTGCTTAGGAGATTTGATTTCAGCCTCCTAGTCTCACACCCCAACTCCCGACTTCTGAAACTCGAATTCCCTCTGCAAATTTCGGACTCCTCAGTGGCTTCTGTGCTGCCTTTGTGTTAGCCCCTCTAGCTTAGCGCTACCACTGCTAGATTATTTTCTGCCTCTCTCTGCTGATGATTCTCCGGTTGAGAAAATCACTCTCTCCGGAAGCTATCCCCGCCCCTCTACTGCAAGAAATCTCCTCAATCGATTTTTCCTCCTGAGAACATCTCACTTCAGAAAATCGATTTCCTTGATCTCTCAGTGTGTTTTCCAAATGACCCTCAAGCCCCTTCTTATATCTTCCTATTGGACAACCAACGACCTAGATTAAATCATAATCAAAGTCGCATATCATTTTGGCTTGATCCGTGTCTTTTCCTAGAAGTTTCACCCATGATTAGATTAATACCTGTTAATATTTTAATTTTCCTAAGATTAGACTTAGGAACCCCATTAAAAATATTAATTATTTTAATAAAATCACTTATGGGTGGAATTTCCCAAAACGCTTTCTGGGTTCTTTGGAATACATGTGCCCAAGCCTCCCTACAAAATTTGAGGCTTAGAGCACATCTAATGCTACCCCAAATAAACACTCCCTCTTAGGAAGGAATGTGCTCTAGCAATACACTACTACTGCATATTGCTCTGACTCTGAAGCATCGTCCTTGCGTTGCTGATGTCAGACATGTTGTCAACCAACTACTGCGCTACTGCTACTACTATACTACTGCCTTTGACACTGCCACCGCCAATGCTACATTTGGATTTTGTACTACAACTCCCTGTCAAATGATGCATTTGCTGTGCTACTAGCACTATCACTGCTAACATTGCATCCGTACTACAACTCAATTGCTGAGAGAAGAAATTGAAAACACCCACAACTCAACAAGTATCCAGTGGATCCACCTCGGTGCTGAAATCTTGATTGTTGCTAGTCCCATGTTGTCTTTTGAATCCACTGCACTGCTGAAGCTCTGCAATGTGCTTCCACACACTGCAGCCTCTCTGCTTTGCACTACTCACGTTCTGGTGCTACTAACTACTGCATCTGTCAAATCAACACTCCATGGCACCAACTGAAAACTCCTCCATCCCACTACTACTGACCATGGGCTCCCGTAGCAAGGTGATGATCCAAGAGGTGGGCTCTTGCCCATCTGTAACTCTATCAAACTACAGTTCTATATCAGCCCACCTCCCTCCTGGAGGTATCTTGGCTGTCATGGCGAAGTCCTCTTCTTGTTTGATCTTTGCAGTTGCAACCTTAGGATCGTGCTTCTCATCCTTGTCCTTTTTCTTCAAAGGACACTTAAATGCATAGTGGCCCATCTTGCCACATCTGAAACATTTCACCTTGGAGACGTCCTTCTTTCATCTTTGTCTCCCCTGTTGTCTCTTCAATGCAAGGGTTGCATTATCCTCCTCCTCTACTTTGGGCTTCGACCCACTGCTACTGCTCTTTTGTCAAATTTGTCCTTGAGCAGGTCTCTCCTTAGCTCTTCTTGTTTTAGAGTTGCCCACGTCTCGTCCCAATTTGGCAACGCTGCTTTTCCCAGGATAATCTGGACAAAGTCTTGTCATTCATCCAAGATGGAATTTAGAGCCAATCTTACTAACTTTGAATCCTAAAGTGTGTGCCCTGCAGCTAACAGCTCATCATAGGTCTCCTTCAGTTTTGTGAGGAATGGATCCACACGTTCTCCCTTCTACATTTGAGAAAATCTCAGCTTATGCTCTAAGTACATCTTCCGCTGCTTAGAAGATCCCTGATACAATGTGGCCAAAGTATCCCACATCTCCTTCGCAGTCCCTTTTCTAGCAATGTGGCACACAACGTGATCCTTGACTCAATCTAGGATCATCATCTTTGCTTTAGCCATCTCAGCTTTGTACTTCTTCAGAAGATCTGCATCCACAGGGACGATTACCACACTATCAACATATGTCTTGAGGGCATGCTCATCTAGAAGGAAAGACGTTCTAGCCTTCCAGATGACATAGTTGGAAGCCCCGTCCAACCTGTCCTGATCCCTCAAGCCACCGGTTTCCATATCCTCCGAAAAAAATGTCGAGCAACTCCCTCTTTCTCCCTATTGCATAGCTTCTAGTTTGGCTTACACACTCCTTGATGGAGCTAGTAAGCTGACGCTCCTCTACTACTCAGCGAATGAGAAAGACTGATTTCCTCGGCAAGAAATCACTGAGGAAGTATTCCCTCACCATGCAATCTGCTTCCTCCTTTTGACGATTTTTCTGCCCAGCACTCAGCTCGCAGAAAATTGCGTCCCTCTAGCTCTGCATGGCTCCTTCCGCCTCAGCAAATTATCAATCCGACAGTCTTACCTCTCTGTTGACTCATTCAGATAGAGACACCCACAAAAATATAGCCCTCTTGGCTAGAACTGCGCAATCCCTCAGGGAATTCAAACTGCTGCAAGTTGGCCCTTGCTTCAATGCTCGATCTGCTCTTCCTGTTTCACATCAACACCTCTGATACCAAGTGAAAATTCCTAGATCTAACAATCTCAGGAATCCTACTACAACCAATTGAATCTACTTCACCTAGATCGTAAACTACATTACAAAATTATTTCAGATTTCTTCTTGAAATATTGAAGTAAATTACTGAAGCAACCTACACCAGATTAAATATGATTCTAAAACATAGAAATTGAGCAAGGAAATACAAACACATATGACACTGTTATTTTTGGACAAATGTCCCTGGAAAAAACCAATGCGGAAAAATCAGTGCTACAGCTCTGAGGGTTTATTATTATTATGCAATAGCAAATTTTGAATACATCTTTGAATACCTCACAGGGTTATTCAGTTTCATATTGAAATACTGGCATAAAGAATTATGAGGTTTCCTGACACTAACACTAGAAATCTTGGATGATCCAGCCCCGAACTGACTTACCCCTGGCTTTTCTAGCTGCCTGTGCGTAGTGTCTGTGTCAGTCCAACGTCAAGCTCTCTAGGTGCTACGTCACTCCTCCGACTGATCAATTTGCTGCCTAGGAGATTCGATTTCAGCCTCCTAGTCTCACACCCCAACTCACGACTTCTAAAACTCGAATTCCCTCTGCAAATTTCAGACTCCTCACTAGCTTCTACGTCAGCCCCTCTAGCTCAGCGCTACCATTGTTGGATTACTCTCTGCTAATGATTCTCCGGTTGAGAAAATCACTCTCTCTCCGAAAGCTATCCCTGCCCCTCTGCTGCAAGAAATATTCTCAATCGATTTTTCCTCCTGAGAACTTCTTGCTTTAGAAAATCGATTTCCTTGATCTCTCAGTGTGTTTTCCAAATGACCATCAAGCCCTTTCTTATATCTTCCTGTTGGACAACCAACAACCTAGATTAAATCATAATCAAATGCTCATATCATTTTGGCTTGATGCGTGCCTTTTTCTAGAAGTTTCACCCATGATTAGATTAATACTTGTTAATATTTTAATTTTCCTAAGTTTAGACTTAGGAACCCCATTAAAACTATTAATTATTTTAATAAAATCACTTCTGGGTGGAATTTCCCAAAACACTTTTTGGGTTCTTTGGAATGCATGTGCCCGGGCCTCTCTGCAAAATTTGAGGCTTAGAGCACCTCTGATGCTACCCCAAATCAATATTTCTCTCTTTATCGATAAACAGTTGGGCATCCAACGAATTTTACTCAAAATTACTACTGCTTAATAATAAAACCCTCAGTTGCTACATCGGTTTTCCCACATTGGGTTTTTTCCGGGGACTTTTGTCCAAAAACAACGGTGTAATGTTTTGTGTATTTCTTTCTTGCTCAATTTCTTGTTTCCGCTTATGATTTAATTGGTGAAGAGTACAATATATTAGTTTCGGTGTTCACTGTAGGAAATAGTAAATAATTTGTTTAGTAATTAACAAATAGAAGGAACTTAATCAGTTGTTCCAGTAGAAATTTGGGTCTTCCAAATTTTCACATGGTATCAAATTCGTAGGTGAAGCAAGAGAGTAGAGTCGGAAGAGCCTAACATTGAAGAGAAAGAGGGAATTCGTAGTGCTATGTAGGCAACAAATCAAATCCCTAGAGGGATTGCGCAGTCTAGGCCAAGAGGGCAAACATTTTCGAGGAAGGTCTCTCTTTGAGTTAGTCGACAAAGAGGTAAGACTTCCAAATCGAAGTTTGTCAGTGTCAGAGGGAGTAGCGCAACAAATTTAGCAGAGAGGCAGTTTTCTGCGGCAATTGGTAGGGCAGAAAATCGTCAGAAGGAAGAAGGGAGACATTGTTGAGGGAATTTCTTCCTTAGAGAATTCCTAGCCAAGGAATTCAATTTCTCTATTGTTGAGTAGCAACAGAGAGGAGCAAATCTATCAACACCAGTGGGGAGTGCGTAGGCCAACCCAGTTCTGCACAGAGGAGAGAGGAAGCAGTTCGACACTTTCGTTGGCAGAGATGGTAGCAAACGGGTGGTGATATTAGGATTGGTTGGAGGGAGCATCCAACTATGTGATCCGGAATGCAAGGATCTCGTGCCTGCTGGATGAGCACAATCTCAAAACTTACGTCGGTAGTGTGGTAGCTGTACCTGCGGATCCAAATCCACTCAAGAAGTACAAGGCCGAGATGGCGAAGGCAAAGAGGATGATCCTCAATGGAGTGGGGGATCATGTAGTGTGTCACATTGCCAGTGACGATACTACTCGAAAAATGTGGGAAGCTTTGGTCACGCTATACGAAGGATATTCCGAGCAGCAGAAGATGTACTTGGAGCAGAAGATGAGATACACGCAGATGCAGAAAGGGGAATGCATTGATTTGTTCCTTACAAAGCTTCAGGAGATCCGAAACTCATTGGCAGCTGTGGGGTCAACACCTCAGCCTATCGAGATGGTGAGGCTGGCCCTAAATTTAGTCTCAAAAGAATGGCAAGTATTTATCCAGAGCATCCTGGGCAGAGAGAGATTGCCTAATTGGGAAGGAATGGGGTCGCTTGTGTTAATCAAGGTTGTCATTGATGTCAATATGGAATTGACCGAGATGTCAATATTCTTGAGATACCTGGTTCTAGATGATGATGTCATGACTCTTGGTTGCTAGGATACCATCAATGAAGATGTCAAGTCACGAAGAAGTCAAACCACTAATGAAAGAAGTCCTAAGAAATCCTTGATCTAATGTTGCATGCACTTCATGATCTAGACCTTAACTCTAAATGACATATGGAGTCATACAGTTAATGATGTCAGACTCTTTAAGAATGATCACACTTGATGATACTTGATGATGTCATACACTTGATGGTGGTAACATGGTTGGAGATCATTTGAGGATTAGAAGACTATTTTGGAGTTCTCCTAATAACATTACACTATAACATATCACTACACCATTATGTGATGACACGAATGCTGCACTATTACATGTTGACACTATAATGAATCACTTGGTGATGTATGATGACATGGAGGACTTCATGATGCGGTGAAAATAATATAAAGACATAGTTAGAGTCATAACAATGAAGAAGCCATTAATGACCTCATGTTGTCCCAAACATTTTATGCAAAAAAATTCAAGACCAGTCACATTAAAAAAAAAACACTACCTTAGAGGCAGCCTCTCAATATGATCCATATACCATCTTTTAGAGCATAATTTTGACTTTCCAATGAGCTCTTACTTGGCCCGAAACTCCAAATATTTTGGGAGATATAGCTTTTTTAAGTTAGGGATATTAATCTGGTCCTTGAGCCGATCTGTGCTAGGCCTTTCATGTCGGCCTCCTTATTTAGACGTGTCTCTTCATTTCTCATTGCAAGGAAGTCTATATATATACAGTCTGAAACTCATTTCTCCATCATTCAATTCAGTCAACAACACATAAAAGAGGAAGAACTGTTCACAACTCGTGAACAAATGAAGGAAGAGACAAGGGCACTTTTGATAAAGGTTTCTCAGTGATATTTTGGCTTGGATTCTTGAAGATTACAGTGGTGTGCTTGATTACAGTGCTCGGATTCTAGACAGCTCGGACTGTGGTCACACAACAACTCGGACCTGTAAAATTGCAGCTCTGATTTTTGGACCTGCAACTTTGATTTTCAGACCTGCAACTCTGAGTTTCGGACCTGCAACTCTGATATACTCAAACCTGCAGTGCATCAATTTGAGGCTCGGTCTATTCTTCAGAACTGTTGCAGCAATGAACCTGTAGCATTACAAACTTGAATCTATAACAGACATTTGAAATTGGACTCATAGCATTCGATGCAGACTTGTAGCAGTTGTTACAAAACCTAAGAAACTTAAACTTGCGGCAGACTTCAATCATCTTGAACTTTGAACCTGTCTGCAAGCTACACCTCGGAATATCTTATAGCTACTCAGATCTGTGCCTAATGATATCCTTTGGAGCTGAACTGAAGCATCTTTTGGAGCAGTCCTTTTATGAGCAGAACATCGGTGCTATAATCTTAGTACGAGTAATAAACCTTGTGTCTCGGACCTTATGAAGCCTCACTGAAGCTCATTTTTTTTTGGGAGAAGTGTAGACCTTGAAAACAGCAAACCTGTGACAAATCTCTTGAGGAAGGACATCCACCGGTAGAGAAGAACAAGGTTCATTTTGGAGAGGCTTGATTTTCAGGCTCAGTCACCTGTGGAGGAATAAGGAGTTTTTGGGTGCAACAATATAGTGAAACCATTTTTGAAGGAACAATTTTAAGGGAAGATCTTGTTAGCACAGTTGAAGCAGATTCAACCCTTGGAGCATCATTGAAGTCATACCTTGGTTGAAGAATTTTGGAGCACTTGAAGAATTGTCTGGTGCAAACCTTGGACAACTGATTGAAGACACCCTGAGGTATCACCAAGCATTGATTAAAGTCTTGGAGACTTCCTTGGAGATCATGATGCATTGAAGCCATCATGAGGTGACCTTCGAGATTTTGTTTGGGTACCATGAAGGACAGCGAGGACACCTTCATGAGAAGAGATCAAGGTTGTCATTGATGACGAGATGTGGAGACTAAACTAAAGACTAAGCAAAGATTGACAGGGCTCGTTGAAGAAGACATTGGGAGCCGTAAAGTATAACCAAATACATCTTGACGAAGTGAAGCTGAGGGTTGGAGCCTCGAAAAGACAAGGTTGGTGCCTTGGAGGATAGGGTTGGAGCCCTAGAGGATCGGAGTCCTCAGGAAACCAGAGCCGAGCCTGTACCAGATATAGGGTTGGATCCCTTGGAGTTGGTGCCTCAGAATTGACAAGGTTAGAGCCTTGGAAGTCCAAGTTGGTGCTTGGAAAATACAGGCTGGAGCATGGGAGATTGAAGATCGGTGTCTTCATCTAGGGTTGGAGCCCTATGTATATTGTAATTGATTTATTGTAAAGAAGAATTTAATAAAATCATTTATTCTTATTGTTCATTTTGTGTTCTAAATATAAGTGATCTAACTGGTAAAAGTAACAATTGAAAAGGAATACTGATTCAACCCCCCTCTCAGTTTTCCAATAGCTCTTCAGCAGAAAGAGATGAGGAGGGACTTAGTCAAGTGCAAACTTGATAGTAGCAGCAATGGTAGTGGGACGAAGCCAAAGGAGGAGGATGAGAATGCAACCCTCACATCTAAGGGGCAGTGGAAGAAACAGAAAGATGTTTCGAAGATCAAGTGCTTCTGGTGTGGTGAACTTGGTCACTACGCTACGACGTGTTTTCTCAAGAAGAAGGACAAGGATGAGAAGCATGATCCGAAGGTTGCATCCGCACAGATCGAAGAGGAGGAGTTTGCCATGATCGCCCAGAGGTGGGGTGATATAGAACTATAAGTTTGAAAGAACTGTGGATGGGTAGGATCCTTGAGGAGTCCACCTCTTGGATCAGTACCTTTCTACAAGAGCCCAAATTAGAAGTAGCAGGATTTACCAATGTTAGTTGGTGCAGAGGAGTGTCGGAGTGATAGTTGCAGTGGCTAGGAGTGCCAGAGATTGAGCAACGCAGAGCTAGAGTTGACAGCAGTGCAGTTAACACAGAGCAGAGTCAGCAGCAATGCAGAGGCTTCAGAGGGTCAACACAGAGACTAGCAACAATTAGAATTCCAGCAACAGATGCATCGTGTTGAACACTTGTTCAGTAATTTTGGATGTTTTTCGATTGTTGATGTTGTAGCAGCAACAATTGGAGAAGGTTGTAGTGTAGATGCAGTATTGGCAGTGGTAGTGCCAACAACAACATAAATGCAGAACTTATGAGGGTTGCACTACAGATGCAGTGTTGGAAATGGCAATGTTAGCAACAGTATAGATGCAACATTTGTGCAGTAGTTGGTGGGCAACGATGTCAGACATCAGCAGCGCAGAGGGAGATGTTATAGAGCAAGGTGATGCTTTAGCAGGTTGTATTACTAGAGCAACTTCTTCGCTACGAGGGAGTGTTGATTTCTAGTAGCATCAGATGTGCTCGAAGCCTCAAAATTTGCAGGGAAGCTAGGACACATGTATTCCACAATACCAAGAAATCATTTTGGGAAATTCCACTCGAAGACAGTTTTATTAAAATAATTAATTATTTTTAATGGGTGCCTAAGTCTAAACTCATGAAATTAAAATAATTAAAGGGTATTAATCTAACTGTGCGTGAAACTTCTAGAAGAAGACGAGGATCAAGCCAAAATGATCTGAGCCATTGATTATAATCTAATATGGGTTGTTGGTTCTCAACAGAAGGATTATAAGAGGAGGCTTGATGGGCATTTGGAAGATACATCGAGTGGAGATCAGAAGATCGAATTTCTGAAGCACAACAGTTGCCGGAAGAGGAATTTGAAGTCATCTTTTGTAGTAAGGGGTTGGGATAGTATCTGAAGGGAATTTTTTCCTGGTCTATAGGGTATAAGGTAGAGAGGACAGAGCGACGTCCAGAGAGATTGACGTTGGGCCACACAGAGGTACACTGTGGCAGCGCAGAGCCTGAGAGGAAGATCGAATTCCTGTTGAGGAAATCGAATTTCAGAAGCCGGGGGTTGAGGTGTGAGATCGGGAGGCTGAGAGCTGAAGTTTCCAACCAACAGAGGATCAGAAGGAGGGGCAACTCAGTCCCAGCAAAGTTGATGCAGCGACTGCATGGGTTTGACGCAGTTCTACGCAGAAGGGACAAAGAGGTTCATTTCCAACGAGATCAGAGCCGGTTCTTCCAGTGACAGGGTGAGATCATCTCTCTTTGTTTTGCCCAATTTCTCTCTGTATCGGATAGCCAGTTGGGCATCCAACGAATTGTACTCATAATTACTACTGCTTAATAATAAAACCCTCAACTACTACACCAGTTTTCCCACATTGGGTTTTTCTAGGGACTTTTGTCCAAAAACAATGGTGTAATGTGTTGTGTATTTCTTTCTTGTTCAGTTTCTTATTTCCACTTATAATTTAATTGGTGAAGACTTCAATGTATTAGTTTAGGTGTTTAGTGTAGGAAATAATAAATAATTTGTTCTGTAATTAACAAATAGATGGAACATAATCAATTGTTGCAGTAGAAATTTGAGTCTTCCAAATTTTCACAAGTAGGGCATACAAAAAATGATGGGAATGCAAATACAGAACCAACAGGGTCAAATCAATAATGGAGAAGGTGGTTCTCGAATCGGAAAAGGGAGCCACGCACGTGCTCACACATTTCAGCGGAACAACACCCATACGTATGGCTAGACTAGCCATCCTACCATGCCTCATTTTCTGGATGAACTAGAGAGGGAGAGAGAGCCGGACACCTTTGCATATTTGATAAGGTCTTTACAGATGGGATTGATGAGTATGATGCGTTAGACCCTAGGATCATGAGGGTTTTATCATTTGGATATTTTTTCATTTGGAGGAGAAGCACAGATCAGGACAGGGATAGTTAGATGATGAGACCAGGAGGAACTTTTGTTTCACATGTCAGGAGTCGTGGACCTCAGGGCATAGGTACACTAAGGGCAAGGCCCACTACATGGAGGTGCTTCCTAAGAGCGAGTTTGAAGAGGAGGTTGTGCAGGAGGCAGATGACACTAGTGGTTGTGAGGAGGACATAGATCATCCTAATGTGACTCCAAAGTTACCACTATCAGAGAGCACATTGATGGAACAGGTTGAGGTAGGAGTAGGGAGAATGGAGCACACACCCATTGGACCATCCATTGACGAGATGTCAGTAGTGACAGAGGCATCCAAATCCATGGAAAACTTCAAAGCTTCCAGGCCACAACCACCTACAACTGAATGGTGAGGATGTTTAGCATGATAGGTTGTTCACAGAGGAGTAGTTGGATGCTCAACTTGAGCCCTTTGTGGAGGAGGATGAGGAACCATATTTTGGGCCATCTATTGATGAGGGGCAGCGAAGAGAGCACATGTTGGGATTTCAACACAGTTCGCTCGAGAGGCACATTGACGGGGCCTACAACATTATTATCCCACCTCTATGCTTTGGGTAGAGAGAGACGGAGTTATCTAGACAGACCATTAGGGATGACTAGGTAAGCAAGATTGAGTGACATGAGCTGAGTATGGCACAACTGTTGGAAAATGCAATGTCGCAGCTCCTAATTCAGATTTTCCTTATTCTTTAATACTTGCTTGTACTTTATTTATCTTCTTATGTTTATTTATTTGATCTTTTCATCAAACAAATATCAAGATCAAAATAGAAAGAACAGTGGACACAAATATTAGGCTCCAAGCTAGGGAAAAACCCCTCCAAGGGGCAAACCTAGAAAATCTCTTCTCTTCTTATAGAATCTATTTCAAATGAGCCAACAAAGACCCAAACCCTAGACCAATTCCTCCCTCTAGCACCAAGTGGGCCCTTCAAAGAGACCTTCCAGCTAGGTCAAGGTCAAACCAAATTTGCCAGAGACAAGTCCTTGAACTGCACTAGTCTTAGAATTTCGGCCCCTTGCAACAAAATTTCGCACTCCCTACAACAGAATTTTGGACCTGCAGTCACTACAGAAATTTCGGCCCTTGCAACTACTCTAGAAACTTGCACGTGTGAGAGAAAGATGCCCAAAAACTCACTTTCTTTCCTTCGCTAGGGTTTTTCCTTCTTCTCCTTGTCCTTTTCTCTTCTTTTCCTTCTTATTGCAGATCGAACTTTTTGAGTGATGTGTGTCAAATGAGGTCGAAGTGTTTTTATTTATACTCTTCTATGTTTATTTAGGGTAGCATCGGATGTGCTTTAAGCCTCAAATTTTGCAGAGAGTCTTGGACACATGTATTCCAAAGAACCCAGAAAGCGTTTTGGGAAATTCCACCCAGAAGTGATTTTATTAAAATAATTAATATTTTTAATGGGGTTCCTAAGTCTAAACTTAGGAAAATTAAAATATTAATGGGTATTAATCTAATCAGGGGTGAAGCTTCTAGAAAAAGACACGGATCAAGATAAAATGATCTGAGTCTTTGATTATGATTTAATCTAAGTTGTTGGTTGTCCAACAGGAAGATATAAGAAGGGGCTTGAGGGTCATTTGGAAAACACACCAGCTAGATACTCAGTTGCCCAAGTAAAATCGATTTTCTCACTGGTCAAAGTTCGGCAAAAGAAAATCGATTTAGAGGGAGAGTTGCAGGTGGAGGAGAGACACAGAGGGTTCAGCATCAGTCAGGGAGACAGGGATGAAGACGTAGAGCAGTAGAAGGGACAATGATGGGAGAGGTAGCACTAGATTTAGTGACGCAGACATTACACAAGCTAGTCTAGTGGCTAGAGAAAGTGATGTTGGGAAAGCCAGAGAGATGCAGAGGGTGGAGGAACCTCTCTCTCGAGTCAAATACTTGTTCAAGAACGTCTGTAAGTTTTTCTCAGAAATCATTGTTCTATATTGTTGGGTGTAATATGTACATGATGATTTTTGCTGAAGAATAATAATACCCTCATCTACTGCACTGGTTTTCCCACATTGGGTTTTTCTGAGGATAATTGTCCAAAAATAACTTCCATTTTGTTTGTATATGTGCCTACATTTTACTTACATTTACTTTCTGCAATGTTTTAATTGTGAAGGCTGCAGTTGAATATGTTTCGATATTTGTCGTAAGAATACAATAGCTAACTTATTTATGAAGTAATAAGTAGAAGAAATCACATTAATCACTACAATAGGATTTCTATTTTAGAAATTTTCACATGGTATCAGAGATACAAGGAAGCAGAAGAGAGAAGCCGAAGGATCTAGCACTGAGAAGAGAAGGGAATTCAAAATTCATGCAAGGGCAGAAATTTGAATCTCCCAGAGGATTGCGCAGCTCAAACCAAAGAGATTGGATTTCATGGGAAAACTCTCTCTGAGTGAGTCGACAGAGAGGTAAGTCTTTTTCAATCGAAATTTGTCAATGGTAGAAGGGACACCGCAACAGAAGATTCAGTAAGGAGGATTATTTCAGGTGGGACACAGTTTTTCCTATAGCAGTTGCTGGGATAGGTTAGCGTCAGAAATTGGCACAATATGGATACTCAATGTGTCTCAGATTTATCTACTAGATTAGATGAAGAATTCGCATGCCTAGCTAATTCAACATCAGCAGATGATTGGTACATTGATAATGGGGCTTTAGCTCATATGACTAGAGTACAAAACATTTCTTGAGCTATCGAGAAGAACAAATGGACTTCCAAATAACTATGGGAAACAAAACGAAATGTACTCTGGTAGGGAGAGGCACCATAGCTTTTCAGATGGAAACAGGGACCAACATCTGAGCCACCAATGTTCTACATGTGCCAGGATTAGGAATGAATTTAATTTCAATGTCCCAGTTACAAGACAAGCGATATGATGTATACTTCATTGAGAAGAAAGTATACATTAAGCATCCAAGCTGGAAGAAGAAAAAACAAATTGGGGTTCAAAGCAACAAGTTGTATAAGTTGCAGCTCGAATCGCCAATGGAACTGGTAGGCAACAACTATAATGGTGAGAAGGAGCGAAATGAATTATGGCACAGGCGAATGGGGCACTTACACCATGGAGCACTGAGGATGCTCAGAGAGACTATTACAGGGGTACCAGTCCTAAGTAGTGAACATGATGACCTGTGCAAAGGATGTGTGCTAGGAAAGTATGATAAAGCAAATTTTTCTAGAAGTAACAATAGAGCAAATGATGTATTATAATCAGAATTAATACACTCAGATATCGATGGTCCTATGTCCACAAGGGCTCTTAGTGGTGGTGAATACTTCGTCACTTTTATCGATGATCACTCCAGAAAAACCTTGATCTATTTCTTAAAGACCAAGGATGAGGTCTTTGATTGTTTTCGAGAGTTTATGGTTCTTGTTGAAAATATGACAGGGAAAAAGATAAAGGTATTGCATTCAGATAATGGTGGAGAATATACAGACAAAGATTTCACAGATTTCTGCGCAAAGGAGGGCATCAAAAGAGAGTGGACAACTCCATATAATCCGGAGCAGAATGAAGTGGTAGAACAGAAGAACCGAACTATTGTTGGGGCAGCCAAAGCCATGTCGTATGATCAAGATCTACCTAAGTATCCATGGGAAGAAGCTTGCAACACGGCAGTATATATCCAGAATAGAACTCCTCATAGAGCATTGGTGAAGAGAACACTTGAAGGAGTATTTACAGGGAAGAAGCCGGAAGTCAGTCATCTCAGGATATTCGGAAGCGTGGCTTATTGCCTCATTCCAGACGAGAAGCGCAACAAACTAGATCATATTGTAGAGAAGGGGTATCTCATAGGATACAGCAAGACCTTAAAGGCATATAGAATCTACATTCCAGGCAGCAAGAAGATTGTAGTAAGACAGAATGCAAAGTTCATGGAAGATAGAGCTTTCAGGAAATCTCATGAAATGCCTACAGAAGATCAGTCAGGAGATGTTATGTTAGTCCAAGAGCAGTAGGGGCAGCAAGAAGGACAGGTAGGAGAGCATACACTTGGGTTGAGTACAATGACCAGTACCAATATTTCCTCAGAGGGAGGAAACATAGATGCTTCACAACGGACAGAACAACAAGATCAGGAGGAAGAGTTGGTTGAGCCTCCCACCACCAGCGATAGAATGAGTAGAGAGGTGCGGCAAACACTGAGGGATGCAGAGGAGTTTGTTGGAGCTCCTAGAGCTAAGAAGAGGCAATGTAGACAACTAGATAGATACCAAGCATTGGTAGCTCGGGTTGGAGAACCCTCTAGCTTTTAGAAAGTTGTTCAACACCAAGTATGGGTGGATGCCATGGTGGAAGATTACAACTCCATCATAACGAATGATGTCTGGGAAGTAGTACCTAGACCAGCAAATAGATCAGTTGTAGGATCACGATGGATCTACAAGATCAAGTATGCTGTAGACAGCAACATAGAGAATTACAAGGCAAGGTTTGTAGCAAAGGGGTATGCTCAAAAAGAAAGGATAGACTATGAAGAGACCTTCACCCCAATTACTCATTACACCTCTATCAGATCTGTTATATCCCTAGCAGCTCAAATGGGATGGGAGATTCACCAGATGGATGTCAAGACAACATTCTTGAACGAAGTGATAGAAGAAGAGGTGTATATAGAACAACCCGAAGGCTTTGAAACTCATGAGAAGAAGTCTCATGTTTGCAGGTTAAAGAAAGCCATGTACGGGCTCAAGCAGGCACCTAGAGCATGGTACGGTCATATTGATAGTTACTTGTAGCAGTTGGGATTTGTCAAGAGTGATGTTGATCCCAATCTCTACTATTTACTGGTTGAGAATAAGCCACTTATTCTGGTACTATATGTAGATGACCTGTTCCTAACTGGATCATGTAGGCTCATCCAGGGCTGCAAGAAGAATCTTGAAGTCGAATTTGACATGAAGGACTTGGGATTGATGCATTATTTTCTGGGGTTGGAAGTTTGGCAAAAGAATGGGGAGATCTTCCTTGGACAAGGAAGGTATGCTACAAAGATTTTGAAAAGATTCAGAATGTAGGATTGCCAACCCATCGCTACTCCCATGATCACCAACTGGAAGAAAATAGACACATCAGAGGATAAAGCAGTAGATCCCACCTTGTACAAACAACTCATTCGGTCACTTATGTATTTGTTCAACACTAGGCCAAACATTTGTTTTGTTGTCAACACTCTTAGTCACTTCATGGTGGAACCAAAAAGGGTGCATTGGGCAGCAACAAGACACATACTTAGGTATGTACGTGGAACAATTGGATATGGGGTGAAGTACTCTAGAGGGGAGGGTATCAACTTGAATGGGTTCACCGATGCAGATTGGGCAAGTAATTCAATAGACCAAAAAAGTACCTCAAGGTACTACTTCAGTGTTGGATTAGGGATGATATCTTGGTGCGGCAGGAAGCAGAATCAGTAGCACTTAGTTCAGCAGAAGCAAAATATATGGCAGCCAACACAGCGACGAGTGAAGCCATATGGCTCGAAAAAATGCTTGTGAGCCTATTCAGGAAAAGGATGGAGGCGACCAAGATTTACTGCGATAATCAGAGTTGCATCAAACTCTCTAAGAATCGAGTATTTCATGATCGATCGAAACATATTGATATCCGTTGTCACTTTATTAGAGGCTGTGTTCATTGTGGGGCAGTACAGCTACAGCATGTTCCCACAAGAGAGAAGGTGGCTGATATACTCATAAAGGCTCTCAGAAGAGCTAAGTTTACTCGGTTCATAGAGCAGTTGGATATGGTTGAAATTCCGTTTCAGTAGCGGCAACAGGTTGTAGTGAAGGGACGGTTGGCAGTGGTAGTGCCAACAGCAGCATAGATGCATCAATTCAGAGGGAGATGTAGTACAGATGTAGCATTGGCAGTGGTAGTGTCAAAGGCAGCAGTACAGTTGTAGCAACAACGCAGTAGTTGGTGGACAACATGTTAGACATCAACAACACAGAGGATGATGCTTCAAAGTCAGAGTAGTATGCAGTAGCAGTGTATTGCTAGATCACATTCCTTGCTAAGAGGGAGTGTTGATTTGGAGTAGGATTGGATGTGCTCTAAGCCTCAAATTTTGCAGGGAGGCTTGAGCACATCTATTCTAAAGAACCCATAAAGCGTTTTGGGAAATTCCACCCAAAACTGATTTTATTAAAATAATTAATATTTTTAATGGGGTTCCTAAGTCTAAACATAGGAAAATTAAAATATTAATGGGTATTAATCTAATCAGGGGTGAAACTTCTAGAAAAAGACACAGATCAAGCCAAAATGATTTGAGCCTTTGATTATGATTTAATCTAGGTTGTTGGTTGTCCAACAAGAAGATATAAGCAGGGACTTAAGGTTCATTTGGAAAACACACTAGGTAGATACTCAATTGGCCAAGTAAAATCGATTTTTCACTAGTTGAAATTCGGTAAGAGAAAATTGATTCAGAAGGAGAGTTGAAGGTGGAGGATAGACAGAGAGGGTTCAACATCCGTCAGGGAGATAGGGACGAAGATGCAGAGCAGTAGAAGGGACAACGCTGGGCAGATTGACGCTGGGAGAGGCAGTGTTGGCTTGAGTGACACAAGCATTGCGCAGGTCAGTCTAGAGGCCAGAGAAAGAGACGCTAGACAAGCCAGAGAGATGCAGAGGGTGGAGGAACCGGTCTCTCTAGTTAGATACTTGTTCAAGAATGTCTGTAAATTTTTCTCAGAAAGCATTGTTCTATACCGCTGGGTGTAATTTGTACATGATTTTCGCTGAAGAATAATAATACCCTCATCTGTTGCACTGGTTTTCCTACCTTGGGTTTTTCTAGGGACAGTTGTCCAAAAATAACTGTCATTGTGTTTGTGTATGTGCCAACATTTTACTTACATTTACTTTCTGCAATGTTTTAATTGTGAAGGCTACAGTTGAATATGTTTTGATATTTGCTGTAAGAATACAATAGATAACTTATTTCTAAAGTAATAAGTAGAATAAATCATATTAATCACTGCAGTAGAATTTCTATTTTAGAAATTTTCACACTGTGTGGGTCAAATACCCCTTCCTAGGTCGACTTGTCTCTGCTAGAGTCGACTTGTGCTAGGAGGCTTCCAAGACTTTCTAGACTCAAGAATAAATTCTTTTACAAGGTACATCTTTCCCGGAAGGTTCTTATAAACATGATTTTGATTCTCTTGACTCATAACAATAAATCCTATGACCTAACAAACACTAAGAGCACAACGAACATGCTTTTACATAGAAGACCATGAGTAAAGAGCATGAAACTCGTGCTTTAAAATAAAAACTTTTTCTTTTCTTCTTTTGTTTGTTACATATGATACATATTGAAATGAGTACAACAAATATGAAGACCAAAACTAGTTACATTTCCAACAACAACATCGAGATGGAGGGCTTGTTTTGTACATAGGAGATTGCACATTCTATCCCTCCTTTGGGATTGGATGGCAAGAAGTACTGAGCTAGTACCCGATGGAGTGGGCTAGGTGGTTGGACACATCCATGGCTATAGTTCAGTAGAAGTTGGGGGTTACCAGAGGGGCTCAAGGGCCAGACTATTGTTGGGATTCAGGTGGGATTCCCCATCATGTCATGGACTTGGTTAGTGATAGTGTTAGCGGTGTGATGGATCCAGTGACTGATTGCACGCACACTTTTAGGTCTTCATCAGATGGTTAGACAATACTGGTGAAGGGTTGGATTGAAAGGGGGCAAGCAAACCTCATGAGATGTCTTGGCATGTTGATTTTGCGTGGGGTTGCAGGATGGTTAGCATACTCTGGCAGTAGCTAGTAGGAGGAGGTGGCATTGGCTGACCGCCAACCAAGGCATTTTATGGAGACGGTGCTCTCACATGGGCGTATTGGACACAAGAGTTACTAAGGATCTACACAGTAGTGTTATTTCCACTTCTATGTGTGGAGTTAGGCCGCTCAAGTCTACCAGGGCAGATGACGAGGTGTAGCTTACATCATGATGGGTTCACTAGTAGAGTGGTGGATTCATTTGCACATGTGGGATACCAGATGATACTGGGTGGTACGGTAGTGGATGTTGGTGTCTAGAAGTGCACAGAGTTGTGCCATGAAGTTCAATGTTATATAGAGGAGTGCAAGGGTACGTGTTTGTGTACAACAAAGTATGATGATGCACAACAGGCTGGAGCGTTGCCTTCGAAGAGGTCTCCTATCGGGGAAAATCAACATACCATTGGGTTTGGCTTACCCAGGATCGATGAGGGCACCGGTGAGCATTTCTTGGTCATATTCCACAGGACTCATATGCCCATTCCTCCCTCGTGTTGCACACAGTCTCTGAGGATTTGGATGTTGTCCTTTGACACTCTCAACATGAGCAGCAAGGTGTGGGGAGCTCACCTAAGACACTTAGATGGGACTTAGTGGGCCATGGGAGAGACTTCCCAACAATGGCATATGGTCAGGGCGTGAGTTGGTAGATGCAGGCTTCGGTTTGGCGTGACCTTCCAGAAAGGTAGCACATGCTCTACCCTTGAGCTCACACTTACGGAGATGCATGACACATTTTGGGTGAGGTGCTCTGAGGTGTCATAGGAGCATGTACAGAGGGTGATGGACCTTTCTTACAAGCAAATGTTTAGACTCTAGGTAGTATTAAGGTGCACCTTCAGGAGATAAGATAGCAGATCTCACTGTGTGGTATGACAGGCGCAGGGCAGTTTTGCATGCACCAAATTGATTCATGATATGTGGATTCTATATATTGATTGCATGTAGGGAGCAAAGATGTGGAACCGTGGATTCCAGTAGTTGTCAAGACTATGCCGCAATAAATCTGGTTATGGGATCCAAGGATTTAGTTGGCTGACACGTCACTCCATTTCATGATGAGCAAGATCATGGAAGAGAGTGATCTAGCTCACTTTGGGGTTGACACATGGGGGATCCTTGAGACCTCCATTATATGTCAAGGCAAATTTTTCCTGTTGCCGCTCAAGATCGGGATTAGCAGTGGATGGGTAGATGTTGACATCATGGAGATGCATGGGCAAGATGAGCTTGGCCTTCACTGATATTTCGTCGTCAAGTTCCAAGAGAGGATGATACATGATACGCACGATGGGCGGTCTGTCATAGTTAGAATGGCGTAGCGACCACATGGTGGCACCCTTTTGAGACTAGCATGGGATCTTAGCATCACAAGACTTGGTAGTTCAACTATCCTTAGGGATGAGGTGGTTTCTGTTGATTAGGGGTAGCATCGGATGTGCTCTAGCCATGAAAATTGGTGGAGAGGCTAAAGCACATGAAATCTTCAAGACCCATAAATGGTTTGGACAAATTATACCCAGTTTGGTAGATATTAAAATAATTAATATTTTTAATGGAGTTCCTAAGTCTAAACTTAGGAAAAATAAAATATTAATGGGTATTAATATAAAACTGGGTTAGAAGGTTCCAAAAGTCATGGATCAAGCCAAATCTAATCTTAGCCATTGATTAGAGATTTAATCTCAGTCATTGAAGGACCAACGAGGAAAGTATAAGAAGAGGCTTGAGGGTTAGTTGGAGAACACACCAAAGTGATCAGCCATTCATTTTTCTAGAGCGAGGTTGCTCAACAAAAGTGAATCAGTGATCACCAACAAGGGGCAGTGAGTACTGGACAGAGAGGCAGAGGTAGTACTGAGAGACTAGCATAGAAGCAGGGAGAGCGAGAGCAGCAGCCAGTTCAGGCCACACAAAGCCTAGCAAAGAAAATGCAGAGGCTAGAGGGACTGCGTCATCCATGCAGAGGTTGCTGGACTGATGTAGAGGGTCCCAGAGGCTGTGTAGTGCCTCAAAGGGCTGATGCAGAGGGTCCTGGGGCTGACGCAGGTTAGCAGGAGGCTGGTGCAGAGGCCACAAGGGCCAACACTGAGCTTCAGTTGTGTTGGAGAGGGTTTTGTGGGATAGGTTTTCTGAATACCTGTTTCTGAATATAGAGGTATTACTGTCGTGTATTTTTTTGTCGGGTGAGCCGGTTAGGCACCCAGTTGTATCTAAGGAAATACTGCATAATAATAAACCCTCTGAATAGTTGCACTATTTTTCCCGCATTGGGTTTTTCCGGGGACATTTGTCCAAAAATAACGGTGTCACTTGTGTGCTTTCTGTTGATGATCTATAGATGTTGTGACTATATTGTGTTTATTTCGGTATTTAAATGTTTTAAATAACTTGTTCAGAATTTACAAGTAGAAGAAATAAACCAGCAGAATAAAGATTAATTTTCTAAAGGATAGACTTAGAAAATTGAACATGGTATTAGAGCCTAGTTGCAGATCATAGGAGAGTTGAAGGCATCAGCTACGCAGAGCATCTGCAACAAAATCAGCTCTCCCAAGTGACAATAGTTGATCCTTGCAGAAGCAATAGAGGAAGGGTTGACGCAAAGGGATTGCGTCATCAGTCCGGGCCAGAGAGAGGCTAGTGTAGAGGCTGAGGAGGGCAGAGAGAGGCTCACATAGAGACCAGGAGGGTTGACGCAATGGCTGAGGGAGCTATTTTTGTTACAGTTGGGATTGTGGAGAGCCTAGAGGCTCAGACCTTCAATTGCTAGGGCAAAGGAAACTGTGGGCAGTTGCAAGAGCGAAGCTGGTGGGTACTGTGTTCAGAACAGTACCTAACAGGGCAAGACCAAGGTAGAGGAAGTTGTTGCCGACCTGATTTCTAGCCAAGGAATTCGGATCAGTGTTGCAATTGCACAAACGATTGAAGAGGGGAAACTTGATGGTTGGCAGAAGGATTTCCAGGAGGAAAATCAGGACCCAAAGGGAGTCAAGAAGAGAACTTCCAGATAGGAAGTAGAGAGACTCAGAGGAGTCGAACCGAGAACTTCTAGACGAGAAGTAAAGAGACTTAGCAGGAGTTGAACTGAGAACTTCCAGGCGGGAAGTAGAGAGACTTGGAGGAGTCAACAGAGAAGAGCAGAGAGATGGCTGTGAATGGGCTGAGTGATCAGGACAAGCGGGACGAAGCATCCAACTTTGTGGTCTGGAAACCCAGGATATTGTCCATTCTAGACAAACATCATATCAAGGGCTTTGCCTTGAGAGTAATTGCTATCCCAGTTGACCCAATAGCTAATGAAAGGTACGAGGAGGCAATGGCTAGGGAAAAGTGCATCATCCTTGATGGGGCCAAGGATCATGTGGTTCTACTTATTTCTGAGAAGGAAACAATAAAGGAGATGTGGGACACTTTGAAGACATTGTACCAACATACTTCCGTGCAGAGAAAGATGCTCCTGGAGAATTAGCTAAGATCATACCAGAAAAAGGGAGAGCGGATAGATTAGATGTCTTCCTCGGTCGATTGAAGGAGATCTGTGACCAACTAACTTCCATAGGGACCACGCCGGATCAGGAGTTGATGGTAAGGATCGCACTTAACGTAGTCTCCGAGGATTGGGAGACATTTGTCTAGAGCATACTGGGCAGGGCGAGTCTTCCGGATTGGGAAGAACTGTGGGCAAATCTTCGTTAAGAAGAGATTAGACGGCTCACCAAGATGGGAAGTAGCAGCAAAGGGGTCAGGATCAAGAAGGAAGAGGAAGAGGATGCGGCTCTGGCATTTGCGGGAAAGCAGAAGAAGAGGAAGAAGAAGGACTTCTCCAAAGTCAAGTGCTTCCATTGTGGGGAACTGGGTCACTATGGGAACCAGTGTCTGAGGAAGAAGAGTAAGGGAGAGGCTTCTGACTCTAAGGCAGCGCCAGTGAAGGCGGAGAAAGAAGTCGAAGAGGATGACGATTGTGACATGAGTGCTCATGTGCCACTTGAGAAGAAGTGGGGAGACATCGAGCTGTAGTCAGGAGGACTACAAGCAATGAGGGATAGGATCCTTGAGGTACCCAACCTCTTGGATTATACCTTGCTACGGGAGCCCTGAACAGGAGTAGTAGGTTTGGCGGATGTAGGTAGAGAAAGATGCGGATGAAGCAGAAGAGAGTGCTACAATGTAAGAGTCCTAGGGTAGTGCGAGGCTAGCAGGTTACAACAATGTGAGAGGCACGGGAGTGTTGCACCAGTGTAGGATGGCACAGAGAGGTGTGCAATCGTGCGAGATGCAGGGATTTGTTGCAGCAATGCAGAGATTAGTAGACGGAGCACTTGTTAGTGGTAGAGGGAGCTTCAGCATCAGGAGTGTTTCTAGCCTGACAAGGATGTCAAAAGTTGGGTGGATTAGTTATTTACTTCTCCGTAACTGAGTTGTAGTGCAATAGGAGTTGGCAATAGCACGTTGTAGCATGATGAGAGGGGGTTGCAGTGTAGATGCAGTGTTGGGAGGATGGACCAACATCAGCACGGATGTAAAGGGAGTTGCCGTACAGATGCGGCAGTGGCAGTGGCAGGGCCATGGGTAGCAGTACAGGATGCAACAGTGTAGAGGATGTTGGGCTGGGAGGCCTAGCATCAGCATAGGTACCAGTGCCAGATAATCAGAGTGATGCTCATTGAGGAGTATTACTAGAGCACAGTGCTCGCTAAGAGGGAGTGTTGATTTGGGGTAGCATCGGATGTGCTCTAGCCATGAAAATTGGTGGAGAGTCTAAAGCACATGAGATCTCCAAGGCCCAGAAATGATTTGGACAGATTGTACCCAGTTTGGGGGATATTAAATAATTAATATTTTTAATGGAGTTCCTAAGTCTAAACTTAGGAAAAATAAAATATTAATGGGTATTAATATAATACTGGGTTAGAAGGTTCCAAAAGTCATGGATCAAGCCAAATCTAATCTTAGCCGTTGATTAGAGATTTAATCTCGGCCGTTGAAGGACCAACCAGAAAAGTATAAGAAGAGGCTTACGGATCAATTAGAGAACACACCAGAGTGATCAACTATTCATTTTGCTAGAGCGGGGTTGCTAAGCAAAAGTGAATCAATGATCAGTAGTGAGGGGCAGTGAGTACTAGACATAGAGGCAGAGATAGTACTGAGAAACCAGCGCAGAAGCAGGGAAAGCGAGAGCAACAGCCAGGTCAGGCCATGCAGAGCCCAGTAGAGACAGTGCAAAGGCCAGAGGGACTGCATCATCCACGCAGAGGATGCAAGAGTGATGCAGAGGGTCCCAGAGGTTGCGCATTTCCTCAGAGGGCTGACAAAAGTCAGCAGGAGGCTGATGCAGAGGCCAGAACGACCAGCGTTGAGCTTCAGTTGTGTCGGAGAGGGTTTCGTGGGATAGGTTTTCTGAATACCTGTTTCCGAATATAGAGGTATTGCTGCCATGTATTTTTCTATGTCGGGTGAGTCGGTTAGGCACCCAATTGTACTCAAGGAAATACTACATAATAAAAAACCCTCGGAATAGCTACACCAGTTTTCCCACATTAGGTTTTTTCGGGGACGTTTGTCCAAAAATAATGGTGTCACTTGTGTGCTTGTTTTCTTTCAGTTGATGATCTGTAGATGTTGTGACTGTATTGTGCTTATTTCGGTATTTAAATGTTTTAAATAACTTGTTCAGAATTTACAAGTAGAAGAAAATAAACAAGCAGAATACAGATTAATTTTCTAACGGATAGACTTAGAAAATTCAACATGGTATCAGAGCCTGGTTGCAGATCACAAGAGAGCTGAAGGCATCAACTAAGCAGAGCATTTGTAGCAGAATTAGCTGTCCCGAGTGACAGTAGCTGATCCTTGCAGAAGCAACAGAGGAAGGGTTGACGCAGAGGGACTGCGTCATCAGTCCAGGCCAGAGAGAGGCCAACGCAGAGGCTGAGGAGCGCAGAGAGAGGCTCATGCAGAGACTAGGAGGGTCGACGCAGTCGCTGAGGGAGCTATTTTTGTTGTAGCTGGGATTGCACAGAGCCTAGAGGCTCATTTCTTCAGCTGCTGGGGCGAAGGAAGTTGTGGGCAGTTGTGGGAGCGAAGTTGGTGGGGTACTGTGGTCAGAACAGTACCTAATAGGGCAAGACCAAGGTAGAGGATGTTACTGCCGATGCAGATTTCTAGCCAAGGAATCCGGATCCGTGTTGCAGTTGCAAAGATGATTGGAGAGGGGCAACTTGACGGTTGGCAAAAGGATTTCTAGGAGGGAAATCGGGAGTTGTTGCAGCGCTGCAAAGGTTAGTAGAGGGAGCACTTTTTAGCGGCAAAGGGAGCTTCAACATCGAGAGTGTTTCTAGCCTGACAAGGATGTCAGAAGTTGGGTGGATCAGTTACTTACTTCTCAGTAACTGAGTTGCAATGCAATAGCAGTTGGCAGTAGCACGTTGCAACATGATGAGACGAGGTTGCAGTGTAGATGAAGTGCTGGGAGGATGGACCAGCAGCAGCACGAATGCAAAGGGAGCTGCCCTACGGATGCAGCAGTGGCAGTGGCAGGCCCATGGGTAGCAGTACAGGATGCAACAGTGCAGAGGATGTTGGGCAGGAAGGCCTAGCATCAGAACATGTACCGGTGCCGAATAATCAGAGTGATGCTCAGTGAGGAGTATTACTAGAGCGCAGTCCTCGCTAAGAGAGAGTGTTGATTAGGGGTAGCATCAGATGTGCTCTAGCCATGAAAATTGGTGGAGAGGCTAAAGCACAAGAGATCTCCAAGACCCAGAAATGGTTTGGACAGATTGTACCCAGTTTGAGAGATATTAAAATACTTAATATTTTTTATAGAGTTCCTAAGTCTAAACTTAGGAAAAATAAAATATTAATGGGTATTAATATAAAACTGGGTAGAAGGTTCCAAAAGTCATGGGTCAAGCCAAATCTAATCTTAACTGTTGAAGAACCAACAAGAAAAGTATAAGAAGAGGCTTGAGGGTCAGTTGGAGAACGCAGCAGAGTGATCAGTCATTCATTTTGCTAGAGCGGGGTTGCTAAGGAAAAGTGAATCAATGATTAGCAACAAGGGGTAATGGGTACCGGACAGAGAGGCAAAGACAGTACTGAGAGGCCAACGCAGAAGCAGGGAGAGTGAAAGCATCAGCCAGTTTAGGCCACGTAGAGCCCAATAGAGACAACGCAGAGGCCAGAGGGACTGCTTCATCCACGCAGAGGTGCTAGAGTGACGTAGAGGATCCCAGATTGTCAAATTATGGTATGTTCTGTGCTTAGAGCAGTTTACCTATTTTTCTTCTTATTACCCACAGATTAGCAATCACATATACATTAAGTAAAGTGCAAATAGAACATTAAATAATCAACAGAAAACAAGCCAAGACAAGAGACACAAGATGTGGTGGCTAGCCAAGGACAAACCCCAATGGGGGGAAACCCTTTGATCAAATCTTCTTTTATCTTCAAAATTTAGTAGAGAAATAGTACAAAATCTGAATTCTGTAATTTTATATCAGCAACAACAAACCCTAGATTAGCAAAGTCAAACTTGGTCAAACTAGCTGAAATTGACCTTTAAAATAGTAGGTCAATTTCCAGTCAACTTGTCCTCGAACAGCCTGAAGAAACAACCTTTAAACAGCCCCAAAAGTTCAATCAATTTGCAGATTTTTGAAGTCAACTTGCAGCCCTAAACTAGGGCAGTCAACACTGGTCAAACCAGAGGTCAGATCACCTCGATTTTTGTGCCAAAAATTGCGGCCTGCCTAGGAGAGGCAACCACACCCAATCCGCACTCTTGGAAGGTCAACACGTGGTCAACAATGGTCAAAGAGATGACCTACTACCCTAGCGTCCTTTTTGCATCTTCCTTGCCCTAGGACATCTTTCTTTCAGCCACACGTGTGTGAGAGAGAGAGAGGCTCCTTTTATGAGTAGGAGAGAGAGAGGAGATGAGTAAATTGAATTGTCCAAATGAGGAGCATGCTTCTTGTATTTATATGCAAACGTTGAGGTTGAATAGACATGACTGTTGGGCTTTTGAGCCTACATAAGTTTGCTGGCCGACCTTGACATGAATTTGTCCATAATCAAAATAAATTCATATCTCCATAAATACTTATCGGAATCGGATGATCTAAAGATCAATCTTACACCTCTCGATGAGAGGAATCTAGGAAAAATATCAGAAGCCATAAATAAGGTGATCCACATGGAGTTTGGCCCTAGTTGCCAATTTTAACAGAGATGATGTGCATTGCCTTAGAGGGCTGACGCAGAGGGTCCTGGGGCTGATGTAGAGTCTAGAAGGGCCAGCGCTAAGCTTCAGTGGTGTCGGAGAGGGCTTCGTGGGACAAATTTAATGAATACCTGTTTCCGAATATGAGGTACTGTTGCCATGTATTTTTCTCTGTCAGGTGCAGTGTTGCAGGAAACAGTCTCCCCCCCCACAAGTCAAAAGCCCGATCCACAATTCGTACGAATCCGTGGGGGATCCGCCCTCCAAAACTCATTTCGAAAAAACCGAAACGCGAATCGGGCTGAAAAATGCGGTTCCTACCATTTCGGAAACTTATGGCCTGATTTGCGTTTCGGTTTTTTCTGAAACGTGTTTCGGTTTTTTCTGATCCGCGTTTCGGTTTTTTGGATCCATGTTTTAGTTTTTTGGAAACGCGTTTCAGATTTTTCTGGAACGCGTTTCGTACGGAGATAATTGAGCAACTATATGCTTAGCACTCATCCATTTGGGAGCATCCATGCAATTAGCGATTCCAGGATGATGATGATCGAGTTGAGATGCCACGCCCATCTAGTCCCTTGGTTCCTAGGTTCCATGGTTAAACACCAAAAGGGGGTTCGTCTTCATCAGTTTTAGTGCCGCAACTTCCACAGGCACCATCTTCTTCATTGCCACCACATGGAAGCCCGCCGCCACATTCTCTTTGTTGTGGAAGGAGGAGAGATTAGTAGATATATTCACAATTTACTACTTTTGTCATAGATTAATCATTAGTCTTGTAGGCTTGTGAATTTGAACCTTTTTGTCTTAGCGGTGACCAAGTGACCTATTTTGTAAACATTATTATTTGAATTTTGGACATGAAAATTGTTGACAGTTGCTCACTTGCTAGATAAATCATAATATGCTCTATGTTTTATGTTTTATAATATGCTTAAATGTTTTATGTTTTATAATATGGTTAAAAATTTGATGTATGTTTGTAATTGCTAGAATATCAATCGTTGATGCTGGAATAATTAATCATTGATGTACATACTAGTAACTACTATGGAATCATGGATGCCATATTTATCTTGAATTATGCAAAAATATGCATGTTTTCATGCCTTCTACAACTAATTTGGTATTTGGGATGTTTATTTTGAATATAAATGCAAAAAATATATATAAATAGCAAACGCTTCCACAGAGGCTTCGCTTCCAAAATGACGCTTCCGTGTCCCCGTTTCGTCCCCGCTTTTTGCAACATTAGTCGGGTGAGCCGGTTAGGCACCCAATTGTACTCAAGGAAACACTGCATAATAATAAACCCTTTGAATAGTTGCATCGGTTTTCCTGCATTGGGTTTTTCTGAGGACATTTGTCCAAAAATAATGGTGTCACTTGTGTTCTTGTTTCCTTTCGGTTGATGATCTGTAGATGTTGTGACTATATTGTATTTATTTCGCTATTTAAATGTTTTAAATAACTTGATCAGAATTTACAAGTAGAAGAAATAAACCAGCATAATACAGATTAATTTTCTAATGGATAGACGGAGGGAAATCGAGGCTCAGAGGGAGTCCAAAAGAGAACTTCTAGACGGGAAGTAGAGAAACTCGGAGGAGTCGAACCGAGAACTTCCAGAAGGGTAAGTAGAGGAACTCAGCAAGAGTCGAACCGAGAACTTCTAAGCGAGAAGTAGAGAGATTCAGAGGAGTCAATAGAGAAGAGTAGAGAGATGGCCATGAATAGGTTGAGAGATCAGGACAGGTTGGATGGAGCGTCCAGCTTTGTGGTCTGGAAGGCCAAGATCTTGTCCATTCTAGATAGACATCGTATCAAGGGCTTCGCCTTGAGAGTAATGGCTATCCTAGTTGACCCGGTAGCTAATGAAAGGTACGAGGAGGCAATGGCAAAGGAAAAGTGCATCATCCTTGATGGGGTCAAGGATCATGTGGTTCCACATATTGCCGAGAAAGAAAAGGCAAAGGAGATGTGGGACACTTTAAAGACATTGTACTAGCATACTTCCGTGGAAAGGAAGATGCTCCTAGAGAATCAGCTATGGTCATACCGGATGCAAAAGGGAGAGCAGATAGATGTTTTTCTTGGTCGGTTGAAGGAGATTTGTGACCAACTGACTTCCATAGGGGCCACGCCAGATCAGGAGTTGATGGTAAGGACCGCACTTAACACAGTCTCCGAGAATTGGGAAACATTTGTCTAGAGCATACTGGGCAGGGTGAGTCTTCCTGATTGGGAATAACTGTGTGTGATTCTTCGTCAAGAAGAGATCAGACGGCTGACCAAGACGGGGAGTAGTAGCAAAGGGGTCAGGATCAAGAAGGAAGAGTATGCAGCTCTGGCATCTACGGGAAAGCAGGAGAAGAGGAAGAAGAAGGGCCTCTCCAAGGTCAAGTTCTTCCATTGTGGGGAACTGAGTCACTATGCGAATCAGTGTCCGAGAAAGAAGAGCAAGGGAGAGGCTTTTGACTCTAAGGCAACGCCAACGAAGGTGGAGAAAGAAGTTGAGGAGGATGACGATTGTGCCATGAGTGTTCATGTGCCACTTGAGAAGAAGTGGGGAGGCATCGAGCTATAGTCAGGAGGACTACGAGCGATGAGGGACAAGATCCTTGAGGTACCTAATGGCTAAGGAAAAGTGCATCATCCTTGATGGGGACAAGGATCATGTGGTTCCACATATTGCCGAGAAGGAAAAGGCAAAGGACATGTGGGACACTTTAAAGACATTGTACTAGCATACTTCCGTGGAAAGGAAGATGCTCCTAGAGAATCAGCTAAGGTCATACCAGATGCAAAAGGGAGAGCAGATAGATGTTTTTCTCGGTCGGTTGAAGGAGATCTGTGACCAACTGACTTCCATAGGGGCCACACCGGATCAGGAGTTGATGGTAAGGACCGCACTTAACACAGTCTCCAAGAATTGGGAAACATTTGTCTAGAGCATACTGGGCAGGGCGAGTCTTCCTGATTGGGAATAACTGTGTGTGATTCTTCGTCAAGAAGAGATCAAACGGCTGACCAAGACAGGGAGTAGTAGCAAAGGGGTCAGGATCAAGAAGGAAGAGTATGCAGCTCTGACATCTCCAGGAAAGCAGGAGAAGAGGAAGAAGAAGGGCCTCTCCAAGGTCAAGTTCTTCCATTGTGGGTAACTGAGTCACTATGCAAACCAGTGTCCGAGGAAGAAGAGCAAGGGAGAGGCTTCTGACTCTAAGGCAACGTCAACGAAGGTGGAGAATGAAGTCGAGGAGGATGACGATTGTGCCATGAGTGTTCATGTGCCACTTGAGAAGAAGTGGGGAGACATCGAACTATAGTCAGGAGGACTACAGGCGATGAGGGACAGGATCCTTGAGGTATCCAATGGCTAAGGAAAAGTGCATCATCCTTGATGGGGTCAAGGATCATGTGGTTCCACATATTGCCGAGAAGGAAAAGGCAAAAGAGATGTGGGACACTTTAAAGACATTGTACTAGCATACTTCTGTGGAAAGGAAGATGCTCCTAGAGAATCAGCTAAGGTCATACCAGATGCAAAAGGGAGAGCAGATAGATGTTTTTCTCGGTCGGTTGAAGGAGATCTGTGACCAACTGACTTCCATAGGGGCCACCTCGGATCAGGAGTTGATGGTAAGGACCGCACTTAACATAGTCTCTGAGAATTGGGAAACATTTGTCTAGAGCATACTGGGCAGGGCGAGTCTTCCTAATTGGGAATAACTGTGTGTGATTCTTCGTCAAGAAGAGATCAGATGGTTGACCAAGACGGGGAGTAGTAGCAAAGGGGTCAGGATCAAGAAGGAAGAGTATGTAGCTCTGGCATCTACGAGAAAGCAAGAGAAGCGGAAGAAGAAGGGCCTCTCCAAGGTCAAGTTCTTCCATTGTGGGGAACTGAGTCACTATGCGAACCATTGTCCGAGGAAGAAGAGCAAGGGAGAGGCTTCTGACTCTAAGGCAACGCCAACGAAGGTGGAGAAAGAAGTTGAGGAGGATGATGATTGTGCCATGAGTGTTCATGTGCCACTTGAGAAGAAGTGGGGAGACATCGAGCTATAGTCAGGAGGACTACAGGCGATGAGGGACATGATCCTTGAGGTACCCAACCTCTTGGATTATACCTTGCTATGGGAGCCCGAAGAGGAGTAGCAGGGTTGACAGATGTAGGTAGAGACAGATGTGGATGAAGCGACAGAGACTGCTATAGTGCAGGAGTCCCCGGGCAACGCGAGGCTAGCAGGCTGCAACAGTGCGAGAGGCATGGGAGTGTTGCACTAGTGCAGGATGGCACAGAGAGGTGTGCAACCGTGCGAGATGCAGAGAGTTGTTGCAGTAGTGCAAAGGTTAGTAGAGGGAACACTTGTTAGCAACAGAGGGATCTTCAGCCTCAGGAGTGTTTCTAGCCTGACAAGGATGTCAGAAGTTGGGTGGATTATTAACTTACTTCTCAGTAACTGAGTGTGCAATAGCAGTTGGCAGTAGCACGTTGCAGCATGATGAGAGGGGGTTGCAGTGTAGATGTAGTGCTGGGAGGATGGACCAGCAGCAACATAGATGCAGAGGGAGTTGTCGTACGGATGCAAAAGTGGCAATGGCAGGGCCATGGGTAGCAGTATACAATGCAGCAATGCAAAGGATGTTGGGCAGGGAGGCCTAGCATCAGCGCAGGCACCAATGTCGGATAATCAAAGTGATGCTTAGTGAGGAGTATTATTAGAGCACAGTCCTCGCTAAGAGGGAGTGTTGATTTAGGGTAGCATCGGATGTGCTTTAGCCATGAAAATTGGTGGAGAGGCTAAAGCACATGAGATCTCCAAGACCCAGAAATGGTTTGGACAAATTATACCCGGTTTGGGAGATATCAAAATAATTAATATTTTTAATGGAGTTCCTAGGTCTAAACTTAGGAAAAATAAAATATTAATGGGTATTAATATAAAACTGGGTTAGAAGGTTCCAAAAGTCATGGATCAAGCCAAATCTAATCTTAGCCATTGATTAGAGAATTAATCTCGGCCATTAAAGGACTAATGAGAAAAGTATAAGAAGAGGCTTGAGGGTCAGTTGGAGAACACACAAGTGTGATCAGTCATTTATTTTGCTAGAGCGAGGTTGCTAAGCAAAAGTGAATCAGTGATTAGCAGCGAAGGGCAGTGAGTACTGGATAGATAGGTAGAGACTACTAAGAGACCAGCGCAGAAGCAGGGAGAGCAAGAGCAGCAACTAGTTCAAGCCACGCAGAGCCTAGCAGAGACAACGAAGAGGCTAGAGGGACTACATCATCTACGCAGAGGCTACTAGAGTGACGTAGAGGATCCTAGAGGCTGCGCAGTGCCTCAAAGGGCTGACGTAGAGGGTTTGCGGTCGACGCAGTTCAGCAGGAGGCTGACGTAGAGGCCAGAAGGGCCAGCGCTGAGCTTCAGTTGTGTCAGAGAGGGATTCGTGGGACAAGTTTTCTGAATACCTGTTTTCGAATATAGAGGTATTGCTGCCATGTATTTTTCTCTATCGAGTGAGCCGGTTAGGCACCCAGTTGTACTCAAGGAAATACTACATAATAATAAACCCTCTGAATAGCTACATCGGTTTTCCCACATTAGGTTTTTCCAGGGATATTTGTCCAAAAATAACGGTGTCACTTGTGTGCTTGTTTTCTTTCAGTTGATGATCTGGAGACGTTGTGATTGTATTGTGTTTATTTCGATATTCAAATGTTTTAAATAACTTGTTCAGAATTTACAAGTAGAAAAAATAAACCAACAAAATACAGATTAATTTTCTAACGGATAGACTTAGAAAATTCAATAGTTTCTAAAGGGGGAGATCATTTAGATCTTCCATTGGGTTTTAGTGATTCGTTGATGACATGAGGGACTTCACTAGTATGGCAGAGAGAGATTAGGGAGAGCACATGCGGGCGAGGATTCATCTCCACAATGGTTGGATTGCATCTTCGGGAGTCTACTCTTGAAGCGCATGAGACTGGTTACTCAGTAGGGCAACTTCTAGAGGAGTTGATCAAGATTTTACGTTACTAGGGTCCTCTACTTGTTGGCAATATGCAAAGGGATTTTGGTGACTCTATCTTGTTGGATGGCGAGTGGAGCAAAGGGGGATTCACATGGATTATGATCATTTGGGATCCTGGTGTCATAAGATTTATTCATGTGATGGTGGCGCAACAATGAGGAGTGGTTCGGTGGCACATTTGGGACTCTAACATTAGTTAGGTCAGCTTGTGAAGCAGCAGCATGTGGTGATATTGTTGGAGGAGCAACATTTTTTGGCAGAGAGGACTGTAATATTCCCAATTTTGTGAGTCCAAAAATTGCTAAGGGGTTTGCCCAATTTTGGTGAAATGGGGAGGGCAAATATTATTTTTATTGGGGAATGGTGGAAAAAAAATATTTTATTGGCAAAGGGAGGAAAATTATTATTTTATTAAAATGAAGGCAAAAGTCACTAAGTGGAAAATGGCCCCACCGATAAAATAATATTAAAAGAGAGTCTAAAAGTTTGGAGAGAAAATATAAAAGGAGAATGGACTTATTTTGTGGATCATCTTTGACTATTACACTTCACATTTCATCTTCTCTTGGAGTTGTTTAACACAAGGGCCAGAGTGTTGTTTAGCACTAGGAATTCCAAGTGGAATTCCACCCTCATTTCAAAGAACTTCAAGTGTCTCCCTGGTGAGGAATTTGCAGAATCCACTTCTGGATTTCCACAGAGGTTATTGCAGGTGCTCACCTAGTTCTGCGTACTCCTTGGGTGCAGAGGCAATTCAATTTACACATTGGAGGATCAACTATTGTGGGTTGAAGCTTCGACTATTTTGCAAGTGGATTTCTCTTTTGAAGTAGGTGACTTTGCATTGGATTAGCAAGGCTAGAGATTAGCATTATTTTTGTGGTTGAATTCCTTATTTTTGGTAGTGCGCAGAGCTCGCTGGTGAAATCTTGCGCAAGGACATAGGTAGGCTAGTTTCCAGAGGAGATTAGACTGGAGAAAAAGGTAGTTTCCAGAGGGGATTTTGTGTCAGATTTCCATGGCATTTCAGCGGAGGATTTGGGTGCAACATAGCAAATATTTTCTTGTAGAGCGCACAACCAACCTAGGCAGATAATTCAGACTATTTGGGGCTTTCGGGTCAGCTGAAATCAACCTGAGATTTCTGGGTATTTGGATGAGAGGTCATCGCTGAAGTTTCAAATTTTCTTGAGCAATATATAGGGCATAATTCTAGTAGGGTGATAGCCAGCCTAAGAGCCATTTGCACCCTTTTGGAGGGCTTCTTCATCATATGGATTTAGCCCAAACCATTTATGGGTTTTTGTGAGTTTGGTGAGAGGAGTCCGTGGCTAATATGTCAAAGCATTCCGAGGAGTGTTTGGCCCTTGATATCAGCCAACAACTAACAACAAATTATTTCTAGGTAGTGCGTAGATCACTCCAGGGACATTTCCACACTTGGGTCCGAGCTATCTTTTCGAGGTTTTTCTTAGTGTGTAGCAAGCCCAGGTTCTATCATTTTAGCTCATTATATGGACTCTTTCCCAGAAATTTAATAAAAAGGCTCAGCTTAGTTTGTTGGTTTCATTGTGTGTTTAATTTGTGTTTATCTCTTGGATTCATTTTGTTTTTCCTAGTTCATTGCTTGGTATTTGCTGTTAATTTCCATTAGGAATATTACAGAATGCTAACAAACTATGATCTTCATGCTTCCTTCCTTCAACTTAGCTCTGATAGCATGTTGAGAAACCAAGTGCTAGATAGTTTAATTCTTTATTCCTCTTTATTCGTAACTACTTGCAAATGTTAGTTGTCTTCTTATTAATTTTATGTTCTCTTGATCAAGCAATTATACAAAACCTCAAAACATAAAGATCACAAAGAGACAAAGAATACTAGAAATTAGGCTCCAAGCCAGGGAAAAACCCACAAGGGGGAAAATCCAACAATCCTTCTCTTATAGAATCAGATAAAAATGAGATATTCAAGACCCAAGACCAAGACCAAAACTACCACAAAGATCCAAGTCAACCCTCCTCCAAGTCTCCTCCAATCAAGTCAAAGTCAACAAAATTCAACATTGGTCAAACCCTTTGAAATCCAGTCAAATCACAAAAAATTTCGGCCTTGCAATAGAGGCCGAATTTTGGCCTTGTAATAGCCTCGAAAAACTGCAGAAAAATTTACATGTGTGAGCAAAACTACTTTTTCTTTCTCCGTTGACTTTAGTTGTCTTATCTTTTTGTCTGGCACAAAAATCGATGTGATGTGATGTGTGAATGAATAATCTTCCAAGAGGTCAAGTTGACTCATACATAGTTTTCCAATAGAGTCAAATAGCTGTAGAAATTTTGAATAATTTAACACATATTCAACAGAGATTATCCTGATCATGTACTATTGCGGAAAACATACACAATACATAAGCTCCTCTACGTTGATCATCAATATAGCAGCATCAATAACAATAAAACATCAAGGGCATTCACACATTAACACAGTATGTATCCCGGGGAAAGCATCTCGCTAAAAACCCCAACTATCTGTATATTAATGATTGAGTCATGTAACATTACACAGCATAATACTTCTCACAAGTATCTCCACCTCTGTTACACACAATACAGCGCAGATCTGAATCAATCACTGGCTCAAATCTCCTTCGCTGCTTTCCTGCCTCCGCTGCTCAATACCTGCTCAAGAACTGATGATAATTCCAAGGCAAGCACGTCTTTACTTGGAAAAATCACGTGAGCACAAGCTACAATGTGGGAAAATACGTGGGAAAACTCATTGGCATACTCAATCCCTTGATTGTGCAAGATCTGGTGC
>APFE030547776.1:97330-120383 GCA_000404065.3 Pinus taeda
TTTCCCAACTTGATCAATCATCCATAAACAACAACCTGCAATCCATAGACATGATCCTTATGTCTAAAAATAGACATAGTCTAAAAATAGACTTGCGCCAAAAATAGCCTGCGGGCCCACTTAGTGAAGGCGACTCCTTTCCACTAAGCTCCATCATCTTGTTGCATTCTCAACAAGCATTTCTTGTTGCACACTTTTCAACAATAGCTGCCACATAGGCTTACTTGTCCAAGGGGGGACGACTTGGCCTTATGTTGACTTTTTTACTCAAAAATAAAATACAATTTCTTTTCTTACAAAATACCAAATGTGACTTGAGTCAAATACATTTCTTTTCGACTCTTTTGACTCTATAAGCATAAAGAACATGTTTTGACAAAAAATAAAATAATAATAATAATGAATATAATAAATATTTTGATGATGAAATTACATTACATTATGAAGACCAACACTAGTTACAATTTCAACAAGCTATTCTCCTTAACATTAACTTTAACTTCTATTCAATTTCTTTTGGAAAGTTTAACACCATGCATCAAGGTTATTGTCTTAAGGTTGAGGAAACAAAGCCTTGAACCTACTTCAACTCAACGTCTAAAGCAACTTCAGGCATCAAAAGAAGATGGTCCAACAGTTATGTCCTAATCCAATTTTTTTTAGAAATTGTCATAGAAACATAGATAGAGATAACCCTTTGTTCAGATTGATTAACCCACATAAGGCTCTAACAGGGCCACCTTAATTTGTCCTTAACTGGTTTGGTCTCAGGATCATACGCTAAAAGGGATAAATCATACCACCAATATACTACAGGAACAACCTGAATCAACCTCAGAATGAACAAGGAATATAAACCCTTGCCTCGTATTGTAGATATTGTGCCCTTGTTTCAAAGATATTTCTTTTGCGGGGGGGGGGGGGGGGGGAATTTGGCCTCAGAGCCACAGATGTAGCATGGAATCTAATCTGACGACAACTTCAAATAGGCCTTGTCTATGTGGATATTTTTCTCCTTTAATGGCCAAAGTCTGATCTCAGAGCTACCTAAGGAAGAGGCCCAAATAGAGTGAAATAGCCTCAGAAAGAGGCCAAAAAATACCTCAGATCTGAGCCTTAGATGGTCTGCAATATGGGCAAAAATAACCCACAAATCGATTCTCAAAGTAGCGAAGGTTTGCACAAAAGAGGCACATGAAATACATCAAGAAATTGAAACGAATGGTGCTCATAAATTCACAGTGAATGTTGCCACGAACTTGCGAAGGATTCCACAAAAAATCTCAGTAGGAGTCTTAGAAAAGTCGTGTTGGAAACACTGAGTGGCAGTTGAATCAATATTTCTTATCAATTAGTATTTTTAATCTTTCAGAGCATTAATTATCTTTAACGTTTCATCAACATAAATAGTAAACAACACCATTCAACAATCCACAATAATCAAGACAATAGACACAGATTTTTAGGTGGAAGAACCCCTCTAGGTCAAAAACCACCGAATGCTTCTAATATTTGTCTTCAAAAATAATTACATCAAGTTTTTAGCTCCAACTAAATGAGATTCCAACCGATAGGATGCTCCAACACCCAATTTAACCACTGCGAAAATTTGAGAAGCCCCGAATCACTACTGCAACAAACTGATATTACTTCTCCTACTTGTTAATACATGCAAGTTATTTATTGTGTTCTATTGTAAATATTGAAGTAAATACAAGTGCAACCTTCACGACTTTAAATAATATGCAGAAACAAGAATCTAAGCAAGAAAGAAATAATACACACGAGTAACACTGTTATTTTTGGACCAATGTCCCGGGAAAAACCCAATACGGGAAAACCAGTGCAGCAGTTGAGGGTTTGTATTATTATGCAGTAGTTTTTTAATACAATTTTTGGATGCCTTACTGGCTATCCAATACAGAGTATCTGACTGACAGAGAGATGAATGAGATATACCTCACACTATCACTGGCGATCTAGTACTGATCCAACTACTGAATGGCTAGCCCCTAGCTTCCTTTGTGCAATTTCTACACAATCACTGCGCTACTTTGCGTCACAGTTTCTGGGAACTGTGTCACTCTTTCAGGTTGATCGATTTGCCTCTGGAACTTTTTCTTTCTGCCCTTCTAGTCTCACACCTCGCCTTCTTGGCTCCATAACTTGATTCTCCAACAAATTTCAGATCTCCTCTCAGGCTCTACGCTGCCTCAGCATGGCCCTACACTACCCAACGTGGCTCTGTGCTGCCTCTTTTGGATCTCTCTCTGCCTCCTCTACAATGTAACCCCAGATTAGGAAATCTTCCTCCGAAAACTATCCCTACCCCTCACTGCAAGAAATCACCTCAACCACTTCTCCGGCAACTGTTGCGCTGCTCTCTTCAGAAATCAATCTCTTGATCTCTTACTCAATGTGTTTTCCAAATGCCCATCAAGCCTCATCTTATAATCCTCTAGTTGATTAATTAACGGTCCAGATTAGATTCTAATCAATGGCTCAGATCTTTTTGGCTTAATTCTCGTCTTCTTCTAGAAGTTTCACCCCCAGTTTAATTAATACCCTTTAATTATTTTAATATCCTAAGTTTAGACTTAGGCCTCCATTAAAAATAATTAATTATTTTAATAAAACCTTCTCCAAATGGAATTTCCCAAAACAATTTCTAGGTATTATGGAATACATGTGTCCTAGCCTCCCTGCAAATTTTGAGGCTTAGAGCACATTCGATGCTACCAGAAATCAACACTTCCTCTTAGCAAAGAATGTGCTCTAGTAATGCAACCTGTTGAAGCATTACCCTTCTCTGTAACATCTCCCTCTGCACTGCTAATGTCTAACATCACTGCCACTAAATACCGCGCAAATGTTGCATCCATGTTGTTGTTGGCCTTGTCACTGCCAACACTGCATCTACATTGCAACCCTCGCAAATGTTGCATTTGTGCTACTGCTGGCCCTGCCACTGCCAACGCTGCATCTGCATTGCAACAACAACGAAAAACATCCAAAATACTGAACCAAGAGTGTTCGACGTGATGCATCTGTTGCTGGAGTTCTGACTGTTGCTAGTCTCTACACTGTCACTGAAGCCACTATGTTGCTGCTGACTCTGCTCTGTGCCAACTACAAAGCTGCCAACACTATCTCTGCGCTGCTCAGACATTGACACTCCTAGCCACTGCAACTGTCACTCCGGCACTCTTTTGCACCAACTGACCTGGTCCATCCTACTACTTCTGATATGGGCTCCCATAGCAAGGTATTGATCCAAGAGGTGGACTCCTCAAGGATCCCTCCCATCCTGTTGCTCTCTGAGGCTACAAAACCAAATCACCCCACCTCACTCCTGGAGGTATGGCTGCCAACATGGCGAAATATGATATACTCATACTGTGGTTGCTACTGCTCTGCTGATGCTTCTACATTGTTGTTGCAACTACTACAATAACGAGTATGATCTCCCCATATCCAGAAGTACTAGCTTCCCTAGGGCTGCTCCCTTTGAAACTGGACTCCCTCTGAGTCTCGATCTCCCTATGGGAAATTTCTTTATTCCCTCCTGGAAACTCAAACAGTCCTCCTGCACTGGAAACTGGACTGTGAAGCTCTGCGCTGGGAATCTCCTGGCTGGGACTACACCTGCACACTGCAATTGAGCAATTAACACTGCCTGTGTCATTGCGACTAGTTCTACAACTGCCTTCTGGAAACTCACTGCAACTAGCTATGCAACTATCATTTGAATGACTAGCTATGTCTGTTGACACAGTGATCCTCTTGCTATTGATTCTGTTGGGCTCCCGTAGCAAGGATACTGATCCATGTGAGAAATCTGCAGCAGCTGGATCTAATTTGCTACTCTTCCATGGATCCTGCCCATCTATGGCCATCTTTGCAAAAATGTTGAATTGCTCCCTCTCTCCTCTGCGCAGCTGCTAGGCTGGCGTACGCACTCCCTGCTGGAGTTAGTAGATCTGCGCCTCACTACTGCTGCTCAGCAACTGAGAAATAGAATTCCTTGGCTCGGAATTCTCCGAGGAAGAAATTCCCTCAAATAGTGTCTCCTTCCTTCTTTTAAAATTTTTCTACCTCAGCAACTGCTACAAAAAATTGTATCTCACTAGAAAACTGGTATGCACTGAATCTACTGCTACGCTGCTCCCTCTGCTGCTGACAAATCTCAATTTGGAAATCTTACCTCTCTATCGACTCACTTAGAGAGAGATCTTCCTTTAGAATCTTGCCCTCCTGGCTTGGACAGTGCAATCCCTTTGGGGATTCGATCTGCTGCCTACGCAGCACTTTGATCTCCCTCCTTCTCTTTAGTGATGGACTCTTCTGATCTACTATCTTGCTTCACCTGCACTGCGATACCATGTGAAAATTTGAGAAGCCCTGAATCACTACTACAGAAAACTGATATTACTTCTCCTACTTGTTAATCCATGCAAGTTATTTACTATGTTCTACTATAAAAATCAAAGTAAATACAACTGGAGGCTTCACAACTTTAAATAATATGTGGAAACAAGAATCTGAGCAAGAAAGAAATAACACACACAAGTGACACCATTATTTTTGGACCAATGTCCCTGGAAAAACCCAATGAGGGAAAACCGGTGCAATAGTTGAGGGTTTGTATTATTATGCAGTAGTTTTTGAATAATTTTTTTGGATGCTTTATTGTCTTTCCAATACAGAGAATCTGACTAACAAAGAGATGAGTGAGATATACCTCACACTATCACTGGCGATCTAGTATTGATCCAGCCATTGAATGGCTAGTCCCTAACTTCCTCTGCACAATGACTGCACTGCTCTGCGTCACTCCTTCAGGCTAATCGATTTTCCTCTGGAACTTCGACTTTCTTCCCTTTCGGTCTCACACCCCAGCTTCTTGGCTCAAGAACTTGATTCTCCAGTAAATTTTGGATCTCTTCTCAGGGTTTGCATTGCCTCAACATGGCCCTACACTGCCCAGCATGGCTCTGTGCTACCTCCTCTGTAAGGTATCCCCGAATCAGGAAATCTTCCTTTGAAAACTATCCCTGCCCCTCACTACAAGAAATCACCTCGACCACTTCTCCGGCAACTATTGCGTTGCTCTCTTTAGAAATTGATCTCTTGATCTCTTACTCGATGTGTTTTCCAAATGCCCAAAAGCCTCTTCTTATAATCCTCTCATTGATCAATCAACAACCTAGATTAGATTTTAATCAATGGCTCGGACCATTTTGGCTTGATCCTCGTCTTCTTCTAGAAGTTTCACCCACAGTTTAATTTAATACCCTTTAATTATTTTAATTTCCTAAGTTTAGATTTAGGCCTCCATTAAAAATAATTAATTATTTTAATAAAACCTTCTCCAAATGGAATTTCCCAAAATGATTTTTGGGTATTATGGAATACATGTGTCTTAGCCTCCCTACAAATTTTGAGGCTTAGAGCACACCTATTGCTACCAAAAATCAACACCAACTGCAACTGTAAGGACGCTCCAACGCCCTAGATCTCAGGCTTCAACTTGACGGTTGCTCCAACACCCTGTATATCAACTGCAACTGGATAGATGCTCCAATGTCCTGTGTAGGTTACAACCTGCCCTAGCACCACCCTGCTGCCCTGAAGTGTTCTCAGGCTCCAACTTGAAGGTGAGTCCAATCACCTACCTTGCCCCACCTTGACGAGCCAATGGACCAAGTTTCACAATTTTCATACTGGATCCCCTTGTGCTCTGAATCAATATAAAGAAACTGTAATGAAGGTTTTGCTTGCTATGCTTGTATGTATATCACTATCAAATCCTGGTATCCTCACTGCTCAATTCTGCTTAATCTGACCACTGCATAATCATACCTCAAACACAATTTTGCCTCTGGTCAATCACAATACCAAATCAAACCACTGCACAAACTGCATATCAAACCCTAGTTTCCACATAAACTGACTATTGCACAATATTGCCGAACCCAACTCTACCAAGTATCACTATGTTATGTCCATCAAGTACTATCATATCATCAAGCCACATAATGTCCTTAGGAAACTTTTATCATCAAGAAGTTGTCATGTACAAGGAACATTGTCAAGTACAAAAAGACACCATCGAATGCCAAGTGTGTTGGAAAATCAAAGATATTATATTAGGGTTTGATTCTCCTTTCTTGATAATTACTTGTGAGTGTGTTGGCTTCTTTTACTTCTTGATTATCTTATCTTTCATCAAGAAATTACCATATTATACGTATATGAAGATCTCAAAACAAGAGACACAAGATATAGGCACATGCCAAGGAAAAACCCCCTTGAGGGGAAAACCCAGTCAAGATAATTCTTCCTTTCAATTGTATTCTTTGAGACTCTTTTCCCTAGACCAAAACCAAACTTTCCCTCCACATCATGTCAGCCTCCCAGATCTTCGACCCCTTCTGGCAACTTTGACTAGGCAACAGCTTCCAGCAACCTATAGCTTCTGACAATAGTGAAATCTTAGGAGACTTTGATCTCCCAACCCGGAGCACGAAACAGAGAGTGAGAGGCACCAAAAGTTCTATTTTCTTCCTCTCTATAGACATCCCCAAACTCGCACTTCTTTTTTCGTCCCGGAAACAATGTTCGCACTTCTCCATCTCTTCTTGAGATATCGAACTTGCTTGAGAGTGAGTGGTTCAAATGACTTCGACCTCCTTAAATATATAGGCTTCTTGTGGGTCGAATGGGGGTCCTTAGGCTAACTTGATCTCCCTTAGGCCTACATGATGTGGAGGGTACATAATTCATATTTGACTTGATACAAGTAACAAAACCTTTTTACATGATTCGAAAGCCCAAGAAGGGTCTCTTCGAATGTACAATGACTCTATAAACTCAATATTAATCCTAGAAGTCCACAATGGGGACTTTGACTAGTATAGTGATGACTCAAGCATGAAACCCATGCTTTAATAAGTCATTGTTACAATAATAAAAATTCTTTTCTTTATTCTTTTGACAAGTACATTACATAATGACTCAAGTACATTATTGAAGTCCGAACATAGTTACATTTTCTAACACTCCCTCTTAACTAGGGAGGTATTCATAATGTACAAATACAATGGAAGATCTCAAACTATATGAAAACATGAAGAACTTTTAGGCACCGCAATGCCATGGACTAGATTCCTGACCAAGGCAATCTATCCAAGTGGGACTAAGGTGGAATCAAGCTTTCAGCCCTTCTAAGTACCATTGGGCTTACTTGCTAACCACCAACCCAAACATACAGGGGTTTATCCAAAACAAAGCTCAATAACCAACACCACCTTTTCAATTACGGGATCGAGACATCAACACGGAGTGTCAGCTTGATTTCTCCCCAGACAATGCTTCACTCACAAAGCCTCAACAAATATCTTCCATTTCCTTATCATCAATATAATCACCAATATCTACCAAACCCAACAGGTTCCTTAGATATTTGAACTTCTTATTAGGAAGAGCCTTTGTCAATATGTCTGCTACCTGTTCATCTATCGGAACATACTCTAACTTCACGATCCCATCCTACACCAAGTTCCTAATAAAGTGGAACTTATTGTTGATGTTTTTCATCCTCGAATGGAACACGAGATCTCTAGACATCTAATACAACTTTGATTGTCACAATTAATCCAAAGACTTCTCGAACAAATCTGTCAGAAGTTTCCTCAACCAAACCACCTCTTTCCCTACTTCACATGCAACCACATATCCTGCCTCGACACTACTCAATGCAATGGGATCTTGCTTCCTGCTCATCCATGATATCATAGCAGCTCCTAGACTAAAGCATCCTCTAGTAGTGCTCCTTCCATCGGTCTCACTGCCACCCCAATCAGAGTCTGTGAAGCCAATTATCTTGACTTCCTTACTATCATACTTTAGGCAGGGATGTGTCGTGCCACAAAGATACCTCAATATATGTTTGGCAGCTATATAATGATCATGACAAGGCTCCAACTGAAACTGACTAAGAATGTTCACTGCAAAACATATATCTAGCCCAGTATTTACCAGATACATCACGGAACCCACCAACTGTCGATATGAGGTAGGATCCATGAGACTAGAATTGGAGATACTCAACTTCTTGATATTGGTGATCATAGGAGTAATCATCGGCTTGGAATCCATCATCCCAAATTTCAGCGATAACTTGATGATGTACTTTCCTTGCCCCAAATATATCTCCCCAGATCTTTGCCATACTTCTAGACCTAGGTAGTAATGCATCAGTCTTAGATCCTTCATCTCAAATTCAGCTTCCAACATCTTCTTGCATTCTTCAATTCTTTGTTCTACACTAGAGATGAATAGATAATCCACATATAGTAGAATAATGACAGTCTCATTATTCACGACCTTGATATATAGATTCGGATCAACAATACTCTTCACGAACCCAATTCTTAGAAGATATACATCCATTTTTACATACCATGCCCTTGGTGCTTGCTTCAAGCCATATAGGGCCTTCTTGAGTCTGCAAACATGAGAGTCCTTGCTATTCACCTTAAATCCTTCAAGTTGTTCAATGTACACTTCCTCATCATTGGTCCCATTTAGAAATGTAGTCTTAACATCCATTTGATGGATATTCCAACCCATTGTAGTAGCCAATGAAACCAACGATCTAATGGTAGTGTACCTTGTTGTAGGTGCAAAGGTTTCTTCATAGTTAATGCCTTCCTTTTGAGAGAAACCCCTCATGACTATCCTTGCTTTGTACTTCCCAATACTTCCATTAACAACATGTTTGATCTTATAGATCCACTTCGATGTAACAACCGATTTGTCACTAGTTCTAGGAACGATCTCCCAAACTCCATTCTTCATGATGGATTGATATTCTTCCTGCATAGCTTTCTTCCAAACCTCTTCATGCTCAACTTCCATGAATGTTGATGGTTTGGCTTCAATCAACCTTGTCATATATGCATCATAACCATAATATCTTTTCGGTTTCTTACTTTCCTTGGAGGATCCTTTCACAACTTCATGTGCTTCAACATCTTTTAATGTAACTTTCAACCAATTTGGCCTCTTCCTTGTGGCTGAGATAACTACCGATTGAATGGTCTCACTTGGTCCTTCTTCTTTAGCATTTGTAGTAGAGTTCTCATGATGAACTTCTTCTTCGACAAATATGGGAACTTCTTCATCATCAAAATCAATAAGAATATCCTTTGATTTCTTGTAAGCTTGATTTTCATCGAAGATGACATCCCTACTTACTTCAATGTGTCTTGCTTCCTTTATGTAGATTCTATATGCTTTTGAGGAATGACTATAACTAACTAATATTCCCTTGATACTTGTCGAGCCCAACTTCTTTCGCTTGTCCTCCGGAACATGGATATATGTTGGAATTCCAAATATACGGAGATGATCCACACTCGGCTTCTTCTCTGTGAAAACTTCTTCAGGTGTAGTATTATCAAGACTCTTATGAGGACTTCTATTTTGAATGTACACGGCAGTCATTGTTGCTTCCCCAATAAGAACTTTGGCAGATCTTGATCAAGGAGCATCGTTCGAATGCCTTCTTCAATTAACCTATTCTTCCTTTCAGTCAATCCATTTTGTTTGGGATAGTAGGGAACAATTAGCTCCCTCTTAATACCTGCATCCTTACAATATGCAATTAATTCTTTAGAAGTGTATTCCCCACCATTGTTAGACCTTAGAGCCTTTATCTTTCTTTCGGTTAGGGTTTCCACTTCAGCCCTAAAATCCTTGAACTTATCAAATACTTCATCTTTAGTTTTGAGTAGGTAGATCCATGTCTTCCTCGAATGATCATCAATGAATGTTACATAGTAGAGATGACTGCCAAGTGATTTGTCAGACATGGGTCCGCATACATCGGAATGGATGAGGTCTAATATGTTTTTAGACCTAGTTTCACTATTATGAAATGGCTTTGGAGTATGCTTCCCCAAAGAGCATCCTTTGCACACACCTTCATGATCTAACTACATATCAGGAATACCATGAACTAGTTGACTAAGAGTAGGGATAACCCTATAATGAAGATGACCATACTTTTGATGCCATACTTCAATGGGACTTATTTCCATATGAAGCAAATCTTGAGGAGATAGAGTGATAACCAGCTGCAGACTTCCTTCACGAACTCCAATAACCCTAGCTTTGTCAATACTAGAGTGTTTTCCCCAAACCAATACTTTTCCATCAACAAAAGCAATCCTTTCCCCCTTATCTTCTAAACAAGAAATAGAAAGTAAATTCTTTTTCAAACCTAGAACATAGAGAATGTTGTTGAGATGCAACTTCGACCCAATATCCAGCTTCAATGATGTAGATTTGAGGCCTCTAACAGAATAGCTTTTGTTGTCACCCAATTCCACTGCATGAGAGGATGACTCCTTTGATAGTGTGCGAAGATGCTCTCTTTCACCTATCGTGTCTCGATGCTCCACTATCAATGATCCATGCATTGTCATCAGTAAGAGAACCTGTAAGGGAAGCTAAGAATCCTTGACTCTTGACTTTATTGAATAAGTAGTAGATGATCTTCTTATCCATCTTCCAGTAGTGTTGTAAACCAATCTTATGTAGTTCACCATAGAGGGAGAATCCATGCCAACAAAGTGATCTTCGACTTCTCTTGACCTTAGCTCTAATACCATGTTGGAAAATCAAAGATATTATATTAGTTTTTGATTCTCCTTTCTTGATAATTACTTGTGAGTGTGTTGGCTTTTTTTACTTCTTTATTATCTTATCTTTCATCAAGCAATTACCATATTATATGTGTATGAAGATCACAAAACAAGAGACACAAGATATAAGCACATGCCAGGGCAAAACCCCCTCGAGGGGAAAACCTAGTCAAGATAATTCTTCCTTTCAATAGTATTCTTTGAGACTCTTTACCATAGACCAAGACCAAACTTTCCCTCCACACCATGGCAGCCTCCTAGATCTTCGACCCCTTTCAGAAACTTCAACTAGGCAGCGACGAAATCTTAGGAGACTTCGATCTCCCAACCCAGACCACGAAACAGAGAGAGAGGCACCAAAAGTTTGATTTTCTTCCTCTCTATAGACTTCCCCAAACTGACACTTCATTTGTCCTCCCGGCAACAGACTTCGTACTTCTCCAGCTCTTCTTGAGATATCGAACTTGCTTGACAGTGAGTGATTCCAATGATTTCGACCTCCTTAAATATATAGGCTTCTTGTGGGTCGAATGGGGGTCCTTAGGCTGACTTGATCTCCCTTAGTCCAACATGATGTGGAGGGTACATAATTCATATTTGACTTGATACAAAACCTTTTTACATGATTCGAAAGCCTAAGGAGGGTCTCTTTGAATGTACAATTACTCTGTAAACTCAATATTAATCCTAGAAGTCCATAATGGGGACTTTGACTAATATAATGATGACCCAAGCATGAAACCCATGCTTTAATAAGTCATTACTACAATAATAAAAAATCTTTTCTTTATTCTTTTGACAAGTATAGTACATAATGACTCAAGTACATTATTGAAGACCAAACATAGTTACATTTTCTAACAAAGTGCACTCTCATGTAGATCACTGTCATGCCACAATTCTACCAAGGTCAAATCATCAAGTGTACTGTCATGCTATAGGGTCACACTGCTATAATGGTTCTATCAACAAAGTCGCTTTTCACAAAGCATCGAGAGTACTATCATGCCTCATCAAGAGTTACTATATAGAGTTTCAGTCACAGCCACGTCTTCATATTATTCACACAATACTTGTTAAAATTCTCACAAAGGTTATCAAGGTAAGGTCACTGATACTGTCACAAATTCACTGTATAGGAAATCATTATCACATCACTATGTTTGTTGACACATGAGAGGAATGATGCCTTACTAAAGCTTTGTTATATTGTTACAAACAACATATGTATAGATCATTGCTATGTATACTATATGTATATTGTGTAGTTAATCAAATATCAAGCTCATACATCATTGGAATGTTACTTACAAGCAACGTTACTATTATACACAAAAAATTGGAAATCAATCATTGGCTTTGTGAATTTGATCCTTGAAGTTGTTAACTGAAGTATTATTGTGCTATTTTAGAAGTACTTAATAAGCCACCCTTCCAAATCTCCACTGCTGTAAATGACTCGAAACTCACAATTGTTCTTGGTCTCAAATATTCAACTTTTCTAATTAACTTAGAATTCCATAGTTATGTATCTTTGTGTAGGACTAGACTGTGAAAAATCCTATATTCAAGGAACCCTTACTACAACAAAACTAAATTTACTTCTCCTACTTGATTTTAATATACGTTATCAAGTTATTTTCTGAAAAAAACTGAAGTAAATTACTTCTATAGTCTACACCAATTTAATTTGATTACTTGAAACAAGAAATTGAGCAAAGAACAATATACATAGGACACCGTTATTTTTGGACAAAATAGTCCCCGGAAAAACCCAATGCAGGAAAACTGATGCAGCATCGCTGTGGGTTTTGTATTATTAAGCAATAGTTCTAAATACAATGTTGAATGTCCTCTCAAAAATCTAGTCATAAAGAAAAATATAATGGTGGAAAACTGAGTGAGATTACCTCATTTCACCTGGCGGATTCCGGTTGATCCGGCAGTAGAACTAGCTAACCTCAACTATCTCTATGTTGGCTCTGTATCAGCCTTACAGGTTCTGCGTCAGCTTTGCGCTTTCTCTTCTGCCTCCTGGAAGTTCTATGTTAACCTCTCTCGGTTGTTCTGGCAGCTCCTCGGCAAAATTCTGGGTTTCTACGTGAGGGCAACCTCACTTATGCGCTGGCCCTTCTGGCTCTACGTCAAGCCTGCGTGGGACCAGACTGGCCCAACGTCAGTCCCTCTAGATGCTGCACTGCCTCCACTGGTGGCTCTCCGCCTCTCTGCCTAGTATTCCCAAACTATCCCTACCCCTCTGCTGCAGAATGATCACTTAGTTCGAAATTCTCAGCTTCCTACCCCCAGAATTCGAACTCTAGATCAATTTGTTCTCTCCGTGTGTGTTTCTAAATGAACCCCAAGCCTCCTTATACTTTTCTTGTTGAGACTTCAATGGTCGAGATTAAGTCTCTAATCAATGGCTAAGATTAAAAACTTGACTTGATCTGCTTTCTAGAACATTCTCACCCATATTCTGATTAATACCCTTTAATACTTTAATTTCCTAAGTTTAAACTTAGGAACCCCATTAAAAATATTAATTATTTTAATGAAATACAATCTGGGTGGAATTTTACCAAATGGTTCTGGGTTCTTTAGAACTCATGTGCCTTATCCTCTCCACCAATTTTCATGGCTAGAGCACATCGGATGCTACCAAAAACTAACACTCCCTTTTAGCGAGGAATATGCTCTAGCAACAATGTCCAACTACATGCTGCTTTGTCTCTGAAGCATCTCCTTTCCACGCTGTTGTTGCCATCAACACTGTGTTGCTGTTGCTATTGTATTACTCTCCATAACACTGCCACTGCCACTGCTACATTTGTACTACAACTCCTTCTCAAATGTTGCACTTGTTATGCTGCGAACTGCATTTGTACTGCAACTCAGTTGCTGAGAGAAGCAACTGAAAAACACCCAAAATTTCTGAACTAACTGTGTTCGGCATAATACCATGTGAATGTTTGAATCTGATTGCTACTAGTCTCTGACCCTCTAAATCTTCTGCACTGCTGTTGACTTCTACACTATGCCATCTGCACTGCTGCCAACCTTGCTCTACACTAATTAATCTCTAGTCTCAGGTTACTACATCTATCTCTCCAACCAACCCACTGCATCATCTGATACTAAGTCCATCTCGCTACTGTTGAGTCTTGGGCTCCCGTAGCAAGGAATTGATCCAAGAGGTGGTTTCCTCAAGGATCCTTCCCACATGTAGTCCTCCCAACTACAGTTCTATATCGCCCCATTTCCCTCCTAGAGATGTGTGGGAACTCATGGCAAACTCATCTTCGTCAATTTTTGCTGCAGCAGCCTTAGGATCATGTTTCTCATCCTTATCATTTTGCTTCAAATGACATTGGGATGCAAAGTGGCCCATCTCGCCACATCTGAAACATTTCACCTTTGAAATGTCCTTTTGCTTTTGCTTCTGCTATCCCTTTGATGTTAGAGTTGCGTTCTCCTCCTCCTCCTTGGTCTTCATGCCACTCCCGCTGCTGCCATTGAGGTTGACCTTAACTAGATCCCTCCTTAATTCTTCCTGTTGAAGGGCTGCCCACATCTCCTCCCATGAAGGTAGTCTTTCCCTGCCTAATATACTTTGGACGAAGACTTTACATTCATTCGAGACTCCATTCAGGGCCATCGCTGTAGACTGAGGAGTAGCCCCCACTACAACAAGCTGGTCTCTGGTGTCCTGAAGACGTTGAAGATAGGAGTTAACAACTTCTCCCAATGTCTGCTACAACTTTTGTTCTAAGTACATCTTTTGTTGTTCAGAAGAACCTTCATACAATGAAGACAAAGCTTCCCACATTTCTCGGGATGTATCTTTGCCCTGCAAGTGTGAGACCACATGATTTCAAACTCCATCGAGCATGAAGCTCATCGCCTTTCCCTGCTCGACCTTGTACTTCTTCTTCTGACCATTGTCAGCGGGAACAACCACAACACTCTTGACGTAAGCTTCGAGATCGTAGTCCTCCAGAACAACTAAGATTCTAGTCTTCCATATGACATAGTTGGAAGCTCCTTCTAGCCTGTTCTGATCTCTGAGCCCATGTAATGCCATCTCACCCAAACTGTCGAATTAACTCCTCTAGTCACTGCACAACACGTGTCTGCTACCAAGCAAGTGAAAAATTTGAACTTTTGGCGAGAAAAGTCCTCTGAGCAGAAAATTACCCTTTTATGTGTCTTCGCTCTTTTCCGACAGATTTCTGCCCTGGCAAATACTGCGCCCTTCAAGCACTGCGTTGAGGCTTTGTGTCACTCCCTCTGCCTCTGCAAGCTCATGAACCGGAAATCGTACCTCTCTGTCGACTCTCTCAGAGAGAGACCTCCTTAGAATCTGTGCTTTCTCGGCAAGGACTGCACAATCCCTTCAAGGGGATTCGAATTGCTGCCAAATGCAGCTATTGGCCTCTCTTCTCAGCGTTGGATCTGCTCTTCCTGTTCAAAACCAATGCTCCAATACGATGTGAAAATTCCTATACTCAAGGAACTCTTACTGCAGCAAAACTGAATTTACTTCTCCTACTTGATTTTAATATACATTATCAAGTTATTTTTTGAAAAATACTGAAGTAAATTACTTCTGCCGCCTACACCAATTTAATTTGATTACATGAAACAAGAAACTGAGCAAAGAACAAGATACATAGGACACCGTTATTTTTGGACAAAATAGTCCCCAGAAAAACCTAATGTGGGAAAGCTGGTGCAACAGCTCTGAGGGTTTTGTATTATTAAGAAGTAGTTCTGAATACAATGCTCGATACCCTCTCGGCAATCCAATTATAGATAAAAATATAATAGCAAAAAACTTACTGAGATTACCTCACTTCACCCGACAAATTTCGGTTGATCCGGTAGCAGAACTGGCTAACCCCAGTTATCTTTGCACTGGCCCTCTGTCAGCCTTATAGGCTCGACGTCAGCTCTGCACTAGGCTCGACGTCAGCTCTGCACTATCTCTTCTGCCTCCTGGAGCTTCTATGTTAACCTCTCCCGACTGTTCTGACAGCTCCCCTTCTGGCTTTGGGTCAAGCCTGCGTGGGCCCAGACTGGCCCAGTGCCAGTCCCTCTAGATGTTGCACTTCATCCACTGGTGGTTCTCTGCCTCTCTGCCTAGTATTCCCAAACTATCCTTGCCCCTTTGTTGCAAAATGATCACATAGTTTGAACTTCTCAGCTTCCTAGCTCCAAAATTCGAACTTTAGATCAATTCGCTCTCTCTGTGTGTGTTTTTAAATGAACCCCAAGCCTCCTTATACTTTTCTCGTTGAGACTTCAACAACCGAGATTAAGTCTCTAATCAACGGCTAAGATTAAAAACTTGACTTGATCCGCTTTTTGGAACATTCTCACCCATATTTTGATTAATACCCATATACATCACTCCCTTCCACTCATTTTAGCCCCATTCATCTCTTTTCCCATTCGGGTCTAGATGTGTCCACTGGGTCCACATAAGGTTTTTTGGAAAATTAGAAAAGCAGTAAAGATTTTCTTGATCTTGATAATTACTTGTGATGCTCCTTATTATTACGATTCTTCATATCTTCTTTCTTTAGTTCATCAAGCAATTACCAAAAGCAACAACACATAAAACAATGAACACAAGATTGTTGATTTGTGGTAGCATCGGATGTGCTCTAGCCATGAAAATTGGTGGAGAGGCTAAGGCACATGAGATCTCCAAGACCCAAAAATGGTTTGGGGAAATTCCATCCGGTTGGAGAGATATTAAAATAATTAATATTTTTAATGGGGTTCCTAAGTCTAAACTTAGGAAAATTAATTAATGGGTATTAACATAAAACTGGGTGAGCATGTTCTAAATGACATGGATCAAGCCAAATCTAATCTTAGCCATTGATTAGAGACTTAATCTTGGTCTTTGAAGACTCAACAAGAAAAGTATAAGAGGAGGCTTGAGGGTCAGTTGGAGACACACCAAAACTGATCAGTCAATTCGATTTTTTAGAGCGAGGCTTGCTGAGAAAATATGAGCTAGTGGTCTGTTGTAGCGAGGGGCAGTGAGTACATAGCAGAGAGGCAAGGATAGTGCCAGAGAGTCAACACAAAGACTGAAGAGGTTGACGCAGAGGCAGCTAGAGCTACATAGAGGCAGCACAAGCTACGCAGAGGCAATTGGGGACTGCGCAAAGGCAGAGAGGCCTACGTGAGTGACGTAGAGAGCCAGGAGGCTGACGCGGAGGCTTCAGGAGCTACATTGAAGCTAGCAGGGCTGAAACAGGGCCAAGAGGAAGCGCCGGAAGGATTTTCGTGGGGTAGACTAAAGCTGAGAGGCTAAATATCTGTCTCCGAGAAGAGGTATCACTGTCGTGTAACAATCTCTGTTGAGTGAGCCATTTCTGGCACCCTAGTTGTACTCAAGGATCTGCATAATAATAAAACCCTCAGAATTGTTGCACCAGTTTTCCCACATTGGGTTTTTTCTGGTGATGGTTGTCCAAAAATAACGATGTCCCTTTTGTGTTTGTCTCAGTGTTTTAGTTGTTGATCTGTTTATGAGTTAAGGCTGCATTTGTGTTTATTTTCAGTATTTATATTTATAAATAACTTGTTAATAAGAAGAACAAGTAGGAGAAAATAAACCAGATAATGCAATAGGGATTTCTGATGTGTCAGACTTAGAAATTTCAACATGGTATCAAAGCATTGCGGATCACAGGAGGACTGAAGACATTAGCAATATCGGAAATTTGCAGCAGTAGCAGCTGTCCTGAGAGACAGAGCTGCTCCTAAGCAGAAGGCAATAGAGAATAAGAGACGCAAAGGGCCTGCGTCATCATTTCGAGCTGAGAGGGCCAATGCAGAGGCAGAGAGAGGCAGAAGAGGCTCACAAAGAGCCACATCATCCTACTCAGCCAGGTAGGATTGACGCAATTGGCCAGAGGAGCGATTCAGCCTTTGCTGGGATTGCATAGTGCTGGAAGGCCCAGTTTCTTCAGTTCTCGGGATCTAGGGACTTGTGGGCAGATTGTGGTTGGAAAGCTGGTAGGGTGTTGTTTCTATTGAAGCTCTAACGGGACAAAACCAAGGTAGAGGGAGTCGCTACCTTGACGGATTTCTAGCCAAGAAATTCAGATCCTAGTTGCAGTTACAAGGAGGATTGGAGAGGAGCAGTTCAACATTTGGCAGGAGGATTTCTAATAGGGAAATTAGGACTTAGAGGGAGATTTCCAGGACGGAAGTCGAAACTCAAAGGGAGTCCAGAAGAGGAGTGGAAATGGCAGTGAACAAGCTAAGGGATCAGGATAGGTAGGACGGGGCTTCCAACTTTGTCATCTAGAAGGCTAGGATCCTGACAGTCCTAGATCAACATCGCATCAAGGAATTTGCCTCGAGACCCATGGCTATCCCGGTCAACCTAACTAAGAATGAGAAGTATGAGGATGCAATGGTGAGGGCAAAGTGCATGATCCTTGACGGGGTCAAAGATCATGTCGTACCACATATTGTTGTAAAGAACACAGTAAAGGAGATGTGGGATACTTTGAAGACATTGTATCAAGGCTCTTCCATGCAACGAAAGATGCTATTGGAAAATCAGTTGTGGTCGTATCAAATGCAGAAGGGAGAGCAAATAGATCCATTCCTCCTCAAATTGCGGGAGATTTGTGACCAACTTACTTCCGTAAGGTCTACATCGGACCCGGAATTCATGGTGAGGACAGCCCTGAATGCAGTCTCCGAGGAGTGGGAGACATTTTCCCAAAGTATTTTGGGCAGGGCTACTCTTTCAGGTTGGGAGGAGATGTGGGTAGCTCTTTTCCAAGAAAAGATCAAACGATTGACCAAGGTAGGGAGTAATGGCAAGGGAGGTTGAATCAAGAAAGAGGAGGAGGATGCAGCTCTAGCATCTGCGAGATAGCAGGGGAAGAGGAAGAAGAAGGATATCTCTAAGGTGAAGTGCTTCCATTGTGGGGAGTTGGAACATTATGCATCCCAGTGTCCTTGGAAGAAAAATAAGGGAGAGGCTTCTGACTCCAAGGCAGCTCCAGCTAAGGCAGAGAAAGAAGTCAAGACTGATGGCGGCTATGCCATGAGTGCTCATGCACCTCTAGAGAAGAGATGGGGAGATATTGAGTTGTAGTCATGAGGACAACATATTAGGGGTAGGATCCTTGAGGTGCCCAAACTCTTGGATCACATCCAACTACGGGAGCCCTTAATGACAGTAGCAGGATGAAAGGTCGGGTGGACAAAGTGTAGTGGAGCAGCAAGGCAGTGCTTGGGTGCAGAAATCTGAGGCAACACAGCTGAGGTTGCAGCAGTGCAAGAGGCACAAAAGTGTTTGCAGCAACGCAATGGCAACAGAGGGAGCACAGGATAGCAACAGGGGCAACTTCAGCATCATGAGGCTTCCAGACTAACCGAGATGTCAACATTTGGGTAGATCAGTTACTTCTCAGTAACTGAGTTGCAGTGCAGTAGTTAGCAGTGGCAGTGCTAGGAGTAGCATGGGAAGCATATTGAGAGGGAGCTGTAGTACAGATGTAGCAGTGGCAGTGGCCGTGTCATGGGCAGTAGTACAGGAAGAAGCAATGCAGATGATGTGAGGCAACAGGCTAAGCATCAGCATAGGTACCGGTGTGGAAGGATCAGTGTGATGTTTCAATGGTGGAGCATTACTATAGTACATTCCTCGCTAAGAGGGAATGTTGATTTGTGGTAGCATCAGATGTGTTCTAGCCATGAAAATTGGCGGAAAGGCTAAGGCACATAAGATCTCCAAGACCTAGAAATGGTTTGGGGAAATTCCACCCGGTTGGAGAGATATTAAAATAATTAATATTTTTAATGGGGTTCCTAAGTCTAAACTTAGGAAAATTAAAATATTAATGGGTATTAATATAAAATTGGGTGAGAATGTTCTAAATGACATGGATCAAGCCAAATCTAATCTTAGCCGTTGATTAGAGACTTAGTCTTGGTCGTTGAAGACTCAACAGAAAAAGTATAAGAGGAGGCTTGACGGTCAGTTGGAGACACACCAAAATTGATCAGTCAGTTCGATTTTCTGGAACGGGGCTTGATGAGAAAATTCGAGTTAGTGGTCTGTTGCAACAAGGGGCAGTGAGTACATAGTAGAGAGGCAGGGATAGTGCAAGAGGGTCAGTGCAGAGACCGAAGAGGCTGGCGCAAAGGCAACTAGAGCTACGCAGAGGCAGTTGGGGACGCGCAGAGGCAGAGAGGTCTGCATGAGTGACGCAAAGGGACCTAGAGTTGACATACAGGGCCAAGTGGAAGCGTCGGAAGGATTTTCGTGGGGCAAACTAGAGCTGAGAGGTTGAATATCTGTCTCCGAGAAGAGGTATTACTGCTGTGTAACAATCTCTGTTGGGTGAGCCATTTCTGGCACCCTAGTTGTACTCAAGAATCTGCATAATAATAAAACCCTCAGAATTGTTGCATCGGTTTTCTCGCATTGGGTTTTTTCTGGGGACGATTGTCCTAAAATAATGGTGTCCCTCGTGGGTTTGTCTTAGTGTTTCAGTTGCTGATCTGTATATGAGTTAAGGTTGCATTTGTGTTTATTTTCTGTATTTATATTTATAAATAACTTGTTAATAAGAAGAACAAGTAGGAGAAAATAAACCAAATAATGTAGTAGGGATTTTTGATATGTCAAACTTAGAAATTTCAACAAATATGTAGGCACATGCCAGGGAAAAACCTCGTCGAGGGGAAAACCCAGTCAAATGAATTCTTCTTTTCAATAGTATTCTTTGAGATTCTTGACCCTAGACCAAGACCAGAGCTTCCCTCCACACCAAGTCAGCCTCCAGAAGATTGGCCTCTTCCCAACAACTTTGTCTATGCAGCAACTCGCAGCAACCAACAACTTCCGACAGCAGTCCAACTTGGAAGACTTTGATCTCCCAATCTAGAGCACGAAACAGAGTGAGATCACCACCAAAATTTCAATTTTTCTCTTCTCCTTAGACTCACTCAAACTCTCATTCACTTCAGTTCCCAGCAACAGACTTTCCCAGCTTCCTACTTCACACTTCAGCCCAATAGAGAGAGAATGAGAAGTGATGCTCCAAATGAATTCGGTGTGCTTCCTTTTATAGGAATCTTGTGGGGTTTGATCCTCCCTTAGGCCGACATGGTGTGGAGGTTCCATAATTCATATTTGACTCAATACTTAACTGTTTTACATGATTCAAAAGCCCAAGAAGGGTCTCTTTAAATGTACAATAGTTCTATAGACTCAGAATAAATCCTAGAAGTCCTCAATGGGGAGTTTGACCTATAGCATGGTGACCCAAGCATGAAACCCATGCTTTAATGAGTCACAATAATAATAATAAAATTTATTTTCTTTATTCTTTTGACAATTACATTACATAATGACTCAAGTACATTATTGAAGACCAAACGTAGTTACTTTTCCCAACACCCTCTCTTACTTAGGGAGGTATTCATATTGTACATATACAATGGAATATCTCAAACTATATGAACCATGAAGAAATTTAGGCACCGCAATGCCAAGGACTAGATTCTTAACCAGGGAAATCTATCCAGGTGGGACTAAGATGAACTCAAGCTTTCAGCCCGTCTAGGTACCATTAGGCTTACTTGCTAACCATCAACTCTAAAATTCCAGGTGTGTAATAGAGCTTGTTGTCGCGTGGATTGGCACGACAACGCTCAGACCGGGGCCTGTCACTTTGATCCCCGATCCCTCCATTTAAGCCTGTCTCTCGCGGCTAAGGGGGGTAGACCCTGAGAGATGATGAAGACCAACTGTCGACCAGTTGGTTGGGAGACACGAGACACGATTAAGATAAGCACTAAAATGATTTGATTAGTTAGCAGACCAGTGCCTTGAGAGATCATTATTAAGCTGATTACTTGCTAGATGATTATAGAAACATGAAACGTGAACAACAATCATTTGTCATCAGCGAGATCACAGTGCTCTTTGAATGACCCAAATGATATCCAACAACTGAAGATTTAAAAACATGAATGCTTCAAACCACCACGAGTTATAAACCATTAGCTAGATATCATATTCGTATCTCGACTTGAAACTTCAGATCTCAGCGTGAAAGATATAACATGAAAACAACTGATTCTGACAACAAAAATAATTTTTTATTTTTTATATTTTTCATGATGAAGACAAATGCTATCAAACGAAAGGAGAAAATTTGTGATAACTTTTCAAGATAGAAACTAAGCAAAGGGCTCAGGAAACCCCCTCTTAAATAAATCTTTTGGTGTCTAATGAGCTGCTGGCTTGAACAACTTGAGGGACCTTCGATATCGTTGGAGGTGACTATTCTGACCGAAGAAGTCCTCACACTCCAATAGAGCTGGCAACCTGTCCCCTGAAAACACAAAAATGCTTGCAAACCAATTGTTAGTGCAAAAGAGACTTGGCATATAGAGACCAAGTTGAGTTTGTCATTCAACCGAGAATGGACAAGCTACAACAAGTGTACAAAATATACCAAGCCCAAAAGAGATTTGAGATAGCTGCAAATCTCTCCTCCCTAGACAATAGTGCCTTCAGGCAAAATGAAAAACAACTAGATAGCAAATGAAAATCAAATGAATATCAAATGACACAGGTATACCTCATGTACCAAAGCATGCACCACAAGAGAAGCTAGTAACCCCAAAGACTTTTATTTATTTATGTGAAAGCTGAGTACAAAATCCGGCAGAGTCTCCGCCAGCCCAATAGCTCGTTCTATCCTTCTACAATAAGAGCCCAAGGCTCATATAAATAGAGAAAATGGGAGATGATCCCAAGGAAAATTCCAATGACAAGTGGCACAATGGTGAAGATCCCAATGAAAAAATGAAATGACAATTGGCTGATATGACTGTCCATGTGTCTCCAAACTGTTGTACGATTGGCTGGCTTCATTGTGTTGGCTGCCTCTAAACATGTTGTCCAGATGTACGTTAGAACTGCCCACGTAACTGTTGTAGCTTAGCTGACCTGCGTATATAACTGTTGTTGGCTGGCTGTGGAGTGCTGTGTGAACATACATTAACTGCCCATGTAGTTTGTTTCCAACGTATTGCTGGAGATAACTATGCTGATACGTAATGCTGCCCACATTTATGCTGAGACTGCCCACGTTTTCTGCGTAAACTCCTTTTGATTGCTGCGTAGACTGCTGTGGCCTACATGGATACCTTTGTTGACCACGTGTTAACGTAACTGCTAATAACTGCGTTGAAGATTACCTTTGCTGCGTTATGCGTATTTTCTTTGGTGGCTAAGCATTTTGGCATGTACACAATTTGCTGGCTGAGTTGCGTATATTTCA
>APFE030547776.1:120403-156140 GCA_000404065.3 Pinus taeda
CGAGTCCCACATCCTAGGCCTGTTACAAATTCAAGAAACATCATACTAGCATCACTTATTACAATTCCCCGTAGGGTGTGGAATCTGGGTACAAAGAAGAAAGATGATGAGAAGATAGAAGTAGAGTTAAAAAACTCTGTTCACTGATGACATCTGATGGTACAAGTGTCCTCTGGATAATCCTTGGGCATGGAGTCGTCACATGATCATCAGGTGCTACTCCAGTAGTCAACAGAGCTCAATATTCAACACCACCTTTTCAACACAAAGTGTCAGCTAGATGTCTCCCCAAGCAATGCTTCACTTGAAAAGCCTCAACACCCCTTGATCTAGTAGATCAAGAATGACCAATCTCTCCCAATCAAACTGATTGGTAACCAGCATGCTATCAAATCCTTTGAGAGATTCACCTGTACAAACACAACCCCAATCAATAATATACTTTCATATGTACATAATCAAATACAAACTTCCGGGGTCTTACAGACAACAGATGTTGCTTCTCAACTTTCCATAGTAAGACTATCAACTAAATCTTTGATAAAAGATTCCTCGATCATATGATTTCCTTCCTACTTCTCATGCAGCAACATATCCTCTGAAATTAGTACCAAGCTATGCCCTCCCTCTTAGCCAGGAAGCACCCCTTTATCTGAACACCCTCTTAATCTTAGGGAGATCTCTTATATTCATGCTTCCTCCTGGAAATCAATTTCTTTTCGACATCGGAGAATCTTTCGTGGCCTCCAACCATTTCATCGGAGTTATCATCATCCCCATCATGCTTATCACATTAATGAGCATCTTCACCAAGTTGAAGATTATGTACCTACACAACTTCAATAGCAAGTACAACCAATTCTACAGAAGCATGATGTTAGCCATATCAAAATTACTAAAGCATTTCATCTTCATTAGTATCAGATACCCAAACTCAATTACAAACAAGAGACATACACTCTTCATCATCTTGCCAGGGACATTGTTATACACCCTAAACTACTTCATAACAACATTCATTCCATCTAGGGTTTCACTATGTCTTCCAAAGGTATGACATACCTTACTACAACATATAGCAAATCCTAGAAATAATTCACACAAATATAGATCTTCAAAGTATCTAACAAACTTTCAAAACAGATATGATAGACTTCTCACTAGGGATTCATACAAATCCTAGATTTCATACAAATCCTAGATTTCATACAAACAGCGTAGTCATTAATCTGACCAGATTCCACTAGGGTTAGCTCCAACCCCTAGATTTTCAATCAACCATCAAACAATCACTAACATGACTAGCTTACCACTAGGATTAGTTTGAAAATCCTAGATTTCTGAGCAATCATCAATCTCAACCAAAAATTGAAATTTCAACAAATCTCTCACACATCTCAAGTTATCATATAGATAACATTTATCAGAGATTTTTACTTCAACTAAGGTTCAACTCCAAAACACTAGGATTCACCAAATTTTATACAAATCTCAAATCATCGTATTCAAGAGATTTTATTTTGACTACGGTTTCATTCCAAAACCTTAGAATTCCATTTTCACAATCTCAACAATCATTACATACTAGATCTCAGATTGTTACGTTTCACACTGGACAATGTTACTACTAGGATTAAACTACAAAACCCTAGAATTTCATTTTCACAATCATCTAATAGATTTCAGATTGTTATATCACACATACTAGACAATTTTAACTTGACTAGGGTTTAGCTATTAACACCCTAGATTTTCAAACATCATCATCCTAAAATCTCAGACAAGGACTTCCCTTAAATCCTAAATCCTAAAACTCATGACCATCAATGACTAGGTCAACACATATCTAGGAATTCATAACCATACATAAGCATATCATATGTCCAATAACATTAATACATCTCACCTAGACCAAGCTAGGGTTTCAATCAAAAGGACATACCTATATATGCCTAATTTTCATCATCATGCAAATACATTTCATATCATGTGTTAGTCAAACCCAACTTCATAACAACATCAAATAAGAGTTAGACACACAATCATTTGATTATACTAGGGTTTGATCAAACAAACACACACATACCAAGGAAAACATTTTAAGAAAATGTGTGTCTTTCTCATACATTCCACCAAACCCCAATGAGCTAGGGTTCCAATGTAGAATCACACATTCCACCAAACCCTAAAGAGCTAGCGTTCCAATGTAGAAACATAGCAAACCCAACATTACCAAAACTTCAAAGGTTCGAGATTTTAGATTTTATCATTCAATTTTAACAAGTTAGGATTTCTAGATCACACAAAAATCCCAAACAAGACATCATCAATAAAACTTCAACTAGCATTTGACAATCACCCTAAGCAGCTTTAGGATTTCAGACATTCACATTAGCATAAACTTTGGTTAGGGTTTTCCAGAACCTGTTTAGGGTTCTACATAGTCAATCAAAAATATGAGTGGGGTGGGTAGATTTATCAAGAGATGAATCACCCAAACAAGAATCACTAAGATTCAATACAGATAGTCATAACAAAGTTAGTAATAGATCATCAAATGAATAATCCTTTCAATCAATCTATTCAGAGCATACCTTTGTTTCTTGACTAACCTTGTCTTGAGAGATCCTCCTTGCAGATGTTTTCCCTAACCAAGACAACAGAGGGAGAAAGGTGATTAGTATTTAATATAATCAAAACTAAATGAGTACATGAACCCAAAACTAAAAAGACATGAGGTACTTATCTTTGAGAGTTGTTGAGAGCTCCCTCCAAAGCATGAGGGAAACCTACAAACTTAAAGCAATACAGAAAATGTATTTTCCAAAGATATGTTAAAAACCTATAAATTCTAAAACATATAAAACAAGTTATGTAAAGCAAATGACTTAATAGTGTAAGTCCCTAATGTCGGTTTCTTCAAGCTTGACTTTCTTTGAGTCTCCTTCTTCAGCAAAGGTGGCTTGATCTCTTCCTCTCTTCTTATTCCTTGGATTCTCAGGGTAGTCACTCTTGTAGTGACCTTTCTTATGACATTGATAACACTCTATCTTATACATGTCAACTTTTTTCATTCATCCCTTCGATCTCTTTCCTTTATGATGAGTAACATAAGCATTTGATACTTCTTCAAGATTGGCAACCATTGAGATCCTTAATTCTTCTTGACTACATGCGGTCCATAATTCTTCAAAGTTGGGAGCTACTTTCCAACTATTGAGACGTGAAGCAAATGCACCCCAAAAGGGTGGCAATCCTAATATAACAGTGATCTCCAATTCTTTGTCTGGAATAATCTCATCGATGGCTAAAAGATCATCCCTGAGTCTAGCTATCTTCACAAAGAAGGTTGCAACAATATCTTCTTTAGCCATCTTCGTATTCCTCAGCTCATTTTTCAAACTTGCTACTTGACCAATGCTTTTAACAGTGAACAACTTCGACAAGGCTTCATACATCTCTTGAGCATGATCAATGTTAGCTATGAAAGGGACAAGATTGTTTTTTATCCCTTCTACCATTAGAGTCATAGCCACCTTCTCTTTGTTGGCATCACTGGCTTCTTCTGTAGGCTTCTTTACATTTCCTTTTACCAAATCCAGCACCTTGTTCTTCTCGAGGATTAGGTCAATTCTCTTCTTCCAAGATCTGAAGTTAGATGCTCCTTCAAGCTTATTCTCACCCTTGATAGAGTTAGACATCTTCCTTGAATATGATAGACTCCTTCCCTGAGATAGTGCCTATGAATGGATTTTCCTTTTTCTTCTCTCTTCAGCAAAACTCTAGTACCGTGTTGGAAAATCAGAAAGGCAATAAAGATTTTATTGATCTTGATAATTACTTGTTATGTTCCTTATTATTACGATTCTTTATGTCTTCTTTCTTTAGTTCATCAAGCAATTACCAAAAGCAACAGCACATAAAACAATGAACACAAGATGTAGGCAAATGCCAGGGAAAAACCCCCTCGAGGGGGAAACCCAATCAAATTAATTCTTCCTTTCAAAAGTATTCTTTAAGACTCTTCACCCTAGACCAAGACCAGACCTTCCCTCCACACCAAGTCAGCCTCCAGAAGATTGGCCTCTTCCCAGCAACTTCGACTATGTAGCAACTTGTAGTAGCTAGCAGCTTTCGGCAGCAATCCAACTTGGAAGACTTCAATCTCCCAATCTAGAGCACGAAACAGAGTGATACAACCACCAAAATTTCGATTTTTCTCTTCTCCTTAGACTCACCCAAACTCGCATTCACTTTGGCTTCCCGACAACAAGCTTTCCCAGCTTCCTACTTCGCACTTCTGCCCAACAAACAGATTTTCACACTTTTTCCCAGTAGAGAGAGAATGAGAAGTGATGCTCCAAATGAATTCGATACGATTCCTTTTATAGGCTTCTTGTGGGGTCGAATAGGGTCTTAGGCCGACATGGTGCGGAGGTTCCATAATTCATATTTGACTTAATACTTAACCCTTTTACATGATTTAAAAGCCCAAGAAGGGTCTCTTTAAATGTACAATAATTCTATAGATAGAATAAATCCTAGAAGTCCTCAATGGGGACTTTGACCTAAAACATGGTGACCCAAGCATGAAACCCATGCTTTAATAAGTCACGATAATAATAATAAAAATTATTTTCTTTATTCTTTTGACAAGTACATTACATAATGACTCAAGTACATTATTGAAGACCGAACATAGTTGCATTTTCCTACAGGGTTAGCCTCCCCCTCCCCTTGTCCACACATTGGGTCAGGTCTAGAACGATGCCCTAGAGGTTGATGCAGCTAAAAAGAAAAGAAAAAGCATAATTTGGCCACTATCAACAAGAAATGTACCACAAAATGCAAAAGATGGTCGGGACATACAAATTTAGCACATGGGAAAAAGCCAAACATGAGCTCTACCCCTTAGTTATGGTCATCACCCTGGTTCCTATGGGCCTTAGATGAACCCCCTCCACATTAAGGAACCCATGATTTTCCCAACCCCTAGTGGGAAATGAAATGCCCCACCTTAAAAGGGGGTACCTACTGCTATATCCTACACATCATGCTCTCATCCCCTGGAGCCCCAAGCAGTTATGAAGAAAAACCAAAGGCAAAAGGTATGTGAAGAAGGGTGGAAAAACAAAGGTCAGGTAACTCATGAACCACGATTTTCTCCCTCCTACACTCTATACCTAGTTGTGGGCTTCCCTTATTATAGCTACCCTTGTACCATGGCATGTGGCTTGGAGCATTCCCCTGCCCCCCACTCTGTTCCATCAGTATATCATTTTCCACCTACCACTTGATGGATGTACAATGGACATGTTATCCCCTTTAAAGGTTGAAACCACCTAATAGGGTCCTTGATTAAACCCCCGTATTGAGCTTGGAGACACTTGTACATGCCAAAGCCCATTATGGAAGGGCATGCCACCATGAAGTGCCCCATTGATTCCATGACTTGTAAGCTATTTTGCTTGATTATTCTAGTGATTTTTTATATTGGATGGCAAAGCAACGCATTGGATCTTATGCAAGATTGCAGGTGGGTCTCCATTTTGAGCTTGTTCTCCCTATATGGGGTACTAGCCATGCAGAGGGCGACATTGGCACTTGTAGGGTGAGCGTTGAGAGCCATGGGCCTCTACCATAGCAGAGATTACTTCATGGATCCCCAACACTGTTCATTGATTGCTCGTGTTCCACCTTTTGGATTAGGATGATGCACTTGGTTCACCATGTCCAACTGGCTCCACACTTGCACCATACACTTGGCAGATGTTCCATAGTCCAGATGAGGATGTGTCTCACTGTAGGAGACAAAGGGAGGGCTTATGTCATCATCCTAGCCCTTATAGATGGTCTATAGGCATTTCCAATCCACTTGGAGACCCATAAGGATGTCCTTGTACCCCAACACCCACTTGGTAACACCCAATGACTTTCTTGGAAAACAAGGGGTCAACCCCTTGCTCACAATGTTTGGAGTCCATTTTCTCACCATGGCACACTTTGAACCTCATTAGACCTCCTCAAAGGCCCAATGACCCATTTTATTGATCATTTTACCCTCTTGAGAGGCTTATTTTTATGTTTTTAAGCTATCTTGGTGGGATTCTCACCAAGGGATGTTATTATTGCACATTATTTTATTATTTGGGGTTTGATTAGGCCAATTAGGAAAATCAAACTCATTAGAGATGGTATAAATAGATGAGAGGTGATTCATTTCTCTCATCACCACTTGGATTTGGGTTTAGTAGCTACTTGAAGAATTTCGCATTCCCTTTTGGAGGATGAGTTTGGTTTCATGGATGAATTTTGATGTATGGATATTATTATATTGGTTTTGGAGCTTCATTATTGTCATGATTTGAAGATTGGATATACTCTTTGTACATGTAAGTGATCTCTTTTTCATGTTTATTCTTGTATTTATCATATCACATGAATGTTGTTGGGATTTTTGCTATCTAGGTCTTAAATTTACTGCTATTTTTATGTGAAATTGTGGGAATTTTGATCTTTTAAAGTTTGTCATCAAACATTGCACATTGAAGTATAAAGTGCTTGGGTAGTTTCTCTCATGCCCTAATTGCCATGCGAAGTTGCCTAAAGGCCTCCTTGATTGGGTTATAGTCTCTCCAAATCATAAATTCACCTAGACTCCATCTCTTCCGAAGGCAAGGCACTGATCCAACCATTGGTGGTCACTGAAAAGAATATATTTCTCACCTTCTCCTTCTCTTTCTAGGTCTAGCCCTAATAGGTCACCTAGGGCACCCAACGAATTTTATTGTAGCCATCCAAACATGTCAATTTTGGTCCACTACTATGTTGGGGTTATCTTTAGAGGCCCTCCAAATTTGAAGCAATTCTGACTGTGGGATCTCGAGGTATAGCAAGCCCTAGCTTAGAGACCATTTCTTGCCCTAGGTTTCACTTGGCTAGTTTCCTCATTTGGATCATTGTATTCCATCCTCAAAAGAAAATTTGTCCTTTGACCCTCTTCCCTTCACTAATTAGGTCAAGCCCTTCCTTTTTTTATCAACTCCATACGCTTGACCTAAATTTTGGGTTCACTTGGTCATGTGTGGTCCTGCAACTTTACAACTCTAATTTCTCAAAGATCGCATAAAGGCCAATTCTCCATAAGGATTTTCTGGTCTAGGAACCCTCTTGAAAAGATATATTCTCAAACCCTAGTCTCGAGAATCCTCTTGGCCCTTCCTAGAGAGACCATCACCTTGCTTTTGAAGCAAGCAAGCTATCTAATTGAGTCTCTCTTGTGAATAAGCCTTAGGAATCACTCCTTTTCCTCTTATTGATCCACCCATCTAGTGAGTCCACTTATATTGGGTCTCCTCCCATCGGTGAAAATCTAGAAATAACAGGGAGCCTTAGCTAAGGTGACAATGGGCTATTGCTCCATTGTTTCCCCTTGACCTAGTATTTTCTCTATAGGATCCCCTCCTAGGACCCCTACTAGTTTGAGCAGTAGCAATACCTCATCTGCTTCGAAATGCCTTGATCAATGCTTGCTACAGTAAACAACTTGTCTCCCCCTCTCATGTTATACTTCAAACTTATTGCCATTGCTAACTCTACCTGTCTATATGGATCAACCTTGCCTACCAATAATGTTATTCCACTGAAACTACCCATGACACTTCTTCATATCTTCCAATTGTGAACCTGTCAATGATCGATCTTCAACCGTGCAACTGTTGCTGCATAGACTCCCCTCTTCAAAATTCAGGGGGTCAATAAGCTAGATCTTTCAAAATAATATATCACTCAGCTCTTCAGCTGGATCATCCTGAACCATGTCATCATCCAATGTACCTATTGATTCATCATGACTTTTTTCCTTTATGAAACTTGAAAGCATGATTGTTGAGACTTTTTCGTTTTCTTGATCTTCTTCCTTTTGTTTTCTTCTCCCACCTTGTTGTACTTGATGTTAGGACTGTCCATCATGAAAGATTCCATCTTGTATTTGCGATCGCAAGCTATGTGCCCATAGTTGTGGCATTTATAACATTCGACATTGGGCCTGAATACATAGATCTTGCTATCAAAGTCATCGTGAAACCTATTTCTGGATCCAACAAACTTGCTTCAAGGGTTTTGATAATGCCCTTAATAATGGTACCTGTCATAATCTTTACAATCTTTAGCCATATGTCCACCAACAAACCTGTTTCTATGGTTTTGATAATGCCCTTGATAATTGTACATGTCATAATCTTTACAATCTCTAGCCAGGTGTCCAAATTTAGTACATGAAAAGAAATAACCAAAATAAAAGTAGCATACTTGGATGAGTTATCTTGTCTGGATGGTCTTTTGTATTCATTCTTCTTTGAAGGCGATGGTACAGTCCTTTGTTGACCTTTGTCCTTGATTGCTTTAGCATTATTCTTTGGAGCCACAACATTTTTAATCTTCTTCGGTCCTTCACGTTGATCAATCTTCTTGTCAATCTTGTTTTGAGAAGTCTTGGAGCTTGTGCCTTCATCACATGGAGTTTTGCCTAATTCTTCTACCTTCATATTCAATTGAGCCAATTCTTTATCTGACCTATCAATACCCCGCAAGTGTTCCTTTTGACAGTCCTTGAACTTGTTGATTTCAGTAAAAATTGTGTCAAGTTCTTCTTGTCTATGAGCAAGGTCTTCTTGAGACCGACTTTTCAAGATTTGTCTTCTTCTTTCTGCTTCTTGTATTTGTAGCTTTAGAAGAGTGACCTTTTCTGCTTCTTTGTTGAGAACTTGTATCTGTTCCTTCTGCCTTCCATTTTCCTTCTTGAGCCTATCTATTTCTACAACATTTGTGTCCAATTCCTTTTGCTTTTGATCAATTTCAGATACGTACCTTTTACCAGATTCTTTTTATTGGCTTATCAGGGCTTTCTCCTTCTTTTCTGCGTCCTACACCTGGAATCTCAATACAACAACTTCTTCTTTGAGTGTGTGATTTTCCTTTTTTGTGTTCTTCCATTTTTTGTTACTTTCTTCAAGTTCTCTTCTAAGTGGCTTCAACTGTTATGGCTTCCTCCAGCTACACTTTAAGGCTACTGATGATTTCCTTTGATTCTTCATTCTTCTTATTAAGGCTTCTATCATGTCCTTTTGCTATCTTCAATTCTGCTTCAAGAAATTTAACATTTTCTTTTTGACCCTTAAGCTCCTTTATAACTCTGACAATTTTATTATGAATTTCATTCTCGCTCATCCCTTCATCTTCTTCAGGAGCTTCATTCCTATTATCCGTAGTAATAGGATCTTTAATTATCTCAATACTTGGAACTTCCTTTGAACACTTGGCTACTTGCTTCTTTGATTTTCCCATCTTTGTACTTTGAGATCTGCCTTCCAGCTGTTAAACTACTACTGAAGGAACCTGGTCTCGTACCAATTTTTGGAAATACTGAGAGGGGGTGAATCAATATTTCATATCAAATAGTATTTTTAATTAGTCAGAGCATTAATTATATTTCACATTTCATCAACATAAACAATAAAATACACCATTCAACAATGCACAATAATCAATATAGAAGACTCATAGATTTTTAGGTGGAAAACCCCCTCTAGATCAAAAACCACTGAACACTTTTTAATATTTGTCTTCAAAAACAATTACATCAAGTATTCAGCTCCAATTGAAGGAGGCTCCAACCTGTAGGATGCTCCAACACCCTCTGTACCCACTGCAACTGGATGGATGCTCCAATGTCTTGTATAGGCTACAACTTGCCCTAGCACCACCTTGCCGCCTTCAAGTGTTCTCAGGCTCCAACCTGAAGGTGACTCCAATCACCTACCTTGCAACCACCCTAACGGGCCGGCGGACCACGTTTCACAATTTTCAGACTGGATCCCCCTACGCTCTGAATCAATATAAAGAAACTGTAAATAAGGCTTTGTTTCTATGCTTGATTTGTATCACTGTCAAATCCTGACAACCTCACTACTCAATTCTGCTCAATATGACCACTACACAATTTTACCTCAAACACAATCCTTCCTATGCTCAATCACAATGTCAAATCAAGCCACTGAACAAATAGCATATCAAACCCTAGCTGCCACATCAATTGATTAATGCCAAACCCAACTCTGCCAAGTATCACTGTATTATGTCAGTAAACTACTAGCATAACATCAAGCCACGCAATGTCCTTAGGGTACTGTTATTATCAAGAAGTTATCATATACAAGGAACATTGTCAACTACCAAAAGACACCGTCGAATACCAAGTGCACTCTCATGTAGATCACTGTCATGCCACAATTCTACCAAGCTCAGATTATCAAGTGTACTATCATGCCATAGGGTCACACTGCCATAATGGTTCTATCAACAAAGTCACTTTTCACAAATCATCAAGAGTACTATCATGCCTCGCTGAGAGTTACTATATAGAGTTTCAGTCACAGTCACATCTTTAAATTATTCACACAATACTTGTTCAAATTCTCACAAAAGTTATCAAGGTAAGATCACTGATACTGTCACAAATTCACTGTATAGGAGATCATTATCACATCACTGTGTTCGTTGACACATGACAGGAATATTGCCTTACTAAAGCTCTGCTATATTATTACAAACAACATATGTATAGATCACTACTATGTATACTATGTAGTTAATCAAATATCAAGCTCATACATAAGCCAAATGTTACTTGCAAGCAGTGTTACTGTTAAACACAACAAAATTGGAAATCAATCATTGGCTTTGCACATTTGATCCTTGAAGTTTTTCACTGAAATATTATTGTGCTATGTCAAAAATACTTAATAAGCCACCCTTCTAGATCTCCACTGTTGTAGATGACTTGAAACTCACAGTTGTTCTTGGTTTCAAATATTCAACTTTTCTAAATAACCTAGAATTCCATAGTTATGTACCTTTGTCTAGGACTAAACTCCCTTTATACTTGTCTTTTGCTACAGGTTCCTTTCGCACTTGCCTTGTGAAATAAAACACACTTTGAATGGTGCCCAGTTAATTAAATGCAAGAATTTCTTTAGAAATTCTTAGTCACCACAAGCCTGCAAAGTGTTGTAATTTGTATATCTCTTTTGTGCCATAGTGACAACGCATCAACTTTAGAAAAGTTTGGATCCCTTGTTGCTCAAAACGTTGTCATAAAATCTTTAGACCTTTGATCCTATGCAAACATAATAGCTGCTGCTCCTTGCAAGTATAACGTCAAAATATTTCCTCCATAGATTCAGTGAATAGGGCTAGAAGTTGCAGATGATCAAGACCACAAAACTGCGGTTCTATCACAGTTTAAATGGTCAGACCTTCGGACTTTTTGAAGTTTCTTCAACCAATAGCAGTGTGCAAGGTATGCATGACTGAGGTCCCTATTCTTCCACTGATCTTCTAAAAAATCTTTGACAATCCTTTTAGGAATGCAGCCTTCCTTGAAAATTACTTTAGACACTAATTATGACTTAAAAACTTCAGACCTTGCACAATTATGTCTGCTGCTCAAGCCCTAGTCCTGTAATGAATGTTGAGGTCCTGAAGTATGCTCAGAATATCCTCAAGTCTTCGCTGGTCTTAAATAAGTTATTGCTTCACTTGAATGGGAGCCAAGGTCCTGTAATAAAGTTCTCTCATGGTGTTGAAATGCGGGCTCAATTGAATGCCCTAGTTCTGTAATGAAGCTTTCGGAAATGACACATCTCAACAAAGATCAACCTGAAATAATCCTTGCGTTAGGCTGAGATACAATGGAGTTTGTAGCTGCAACAATTTTTTTCTCAAATGAATCCCTTAACCAAAATAAAAACAAAGACCAAAACCCTATCCTTTAGATGCCTTCGATGTCTCCCACAAGGCCGAATTACATTTCAGAGCAAATCTATTCAAAAGAATTTCATTGAGTTCCTTTTCTTAAGGAGGATCTCGATGCTTTTATAGACTTTGGGAGGACTTCTAAAGATGATCATTGAATAATCTTAGGAGTGGAGGTATATTTGAGCTTTAATTTTTATTCTAAAGTAATGCCTTAAGATAAGGCCGCTATACCTTTTGGGGCTTATGATATAACTTTTCAATACTCCTTCAAGCCCTTATTGTCACTGGACCTTTTGACTTGACCAATTTCTTGAGCCATCAAACTCTTGTCACATTTGACCTTTGACTTGGCTAATTACCTTTTGGGGTTTTTGCTTTGAATAATAAACTAGCCAATGTAAAGGTGCCACATCATCCTTGTGGGGTTTTGACCCATGGACCGGGATTTTCAACTTCAAATGTGAATATCTCTTAATCTGGGAGGCCTCTCTAGGTGTGCCACATACCACCAAAAACATCTTGATGATGAAAATCCAATAACAAGGATCTCCAGAGCAAACTCAATGATTTGCTACTTCAAAAACCTGAACAAGTGTGGGGTATATGAAAATTTGCTTGAAATACATAAACTGGACTTAATTCTTCTAAGTGATAAAATTATGCAATTTATTTTGTTACGGGAAAATATCGAATTAATCACACTACAATTTCTTCACAATTAAAATGCTTCGGAAAATAAACTGGATATTGAGAAATAATATGCACACACACTATAAAATATGACAGTTATTTTCTGGACAATTGTCATCGGAAAAACTCAATGTGGGAAAACCAGTGTAGCAGATGAGGTTTTTATTATTATGCAGCAGTAGAAATTCTGAGTATCTGAATGTTGCTCTCTGAAAAATCAATCTGCCAAGAAAACTCGCTCTTCCTATGTGTTCTTCTCCAACCCCATCAACCTCCTCTTATAATCTCTAGTTGGATCACCAATGACCACGATTAAGTCCTTATCAATAGTTGAGATCATATCTGAGTTGATCCATGTGAGTTTCTAGAGAATTCGCACTTTTCTCAATTAATTCCCATTAATTAATTGATTTCCCTAAGTTAGACTTAGGCATTTTTTAATTATCAATCAATTAATTTAATTGAGTTGTCCCTAAGTGGAATTTCCATAAAGTATTTCTAGGTTCTAGAGACTCATGTGTTTTAGCCTTTCCACAAAGTTTGAGGCTAGACCACAATATGATGCTATAAAAACTAACACTCCCTCTTAGCAAGGAAGGTGTTCTCTCCCATAACATCCTCCATACATGTTGTTGATGTCTAACAACTGTGACTAACTGTCACTGCCCACCAACTACTACGCAACTCTGCTTCATCTGCCACTCTGAGCTGAATCGCCTTGCATTTGTGTTGCTACTGACACAACACTGTACACCCTGTACTACTACCAACTCTGCTATTGCGCTGCAACTGATCTCATGTTGTTGTCACTGCTGCAACTACTGCAACTGAAATCCAAAAATACTGAATCAACTGTATCTATGGACTGCAACTGTCTCTTAAGTAACTGACTGTTACCAGTCTCTGCACTATCCATTGAGTCTATCTGCACTACACTGTGCCCCATGAAAATTTGGATGCCCAAATTTTTACTGCAACAATTGATTAAGTTTCTCCTACTTGTTAATTTATGAATCAAGTTACTTACTGTTTCCTATAGTAATATTGAAACTAATACACTACAGCCTACACCATTTAAATTATAAGTCGAAACAAGAAACTGAACAAGAAAGAGATACAACACATCTACACAGTTATTTTTGGACAAATGTCCCTGGAAAAACCCAATGCGGGAATACCTGTGCAACAACTCTGAGGGTTATATTATTAAGCAATAGTAATTTCTGAATACAATTTCTGGATGCCTTCCCAGCAATCCAGTTGCAGAGAATATCACTGACAGGGAGATTTGTGAGATTACCTCACACCATCGCTGGAAGTCCTGGCTGATCCAGCCCTTGAATGAACAACCCCTAGTTTCCTCTACGCAGTGTCTGCGTCATCCCAACATCACACTGTCTAGGACCTACGTCACTCTTCTTGGCTGATTGATTTGCCTCTAAGATTCTGACTTCTGCTCTCCCGATCTCACACCCCGATGTCCAGCTACAAAAATCGAACCCTCTAGCCAATTCCAGACTCCCTCAAGGCTTCTACACTGCCTTTGCGTTAGCCTACACTACCTCTGCATGGCTCTGTGTCAGCCTCTCTTGCTCTGCGTTGCCTCTACTAAATATCTCTCTGCCTTCTCTAATGAGTATTCTCCGACCGGGAAAGATTTCCCTTCAGATACTATCCCTGCCCCTCACAACACAATATCACTATCGAAAATCTCTCTGGCAGCTGCTTTGCTTCAGAAAATCGAACTTCAGATCTCCCCATTATGTGTGCTCCAAGTGCCCCTCAAGCCTCTTCTTATATCTTTTTGTTGGACAACCAATGACCCAGACTAACTTCTAATCAATGGCTTAGATCATTTTGGCTTGATCCTTGTCTTCCTCTAGAAGTTACACCCATAGTTTAGATTAATACCCATTAATTATTTTAATTTCCTAAGTTTAGACTTAGGGTCCCATTAAAAATAATTAATTATTTTAATAAAACTGCTCTGAGTGGAATTTCCCAAAACGATTCCTGGGTATTGGAGAATTCATGTGTCTAAGCCTTCGTACAAAATTTGAGACTTAGAGCACATCCGATGCTACCAGAAATCAACACTCCCTCTTAGCGAGGAATGTGCTCTAGCAATGCACCCTGCTGAACATCTCCTTCTGCGTTGTTGATGTCTGACATCCTATCCACCATCTACTATGCAAATGCTACATTTGTACTTCTACTGACCCTGCCACTGTCAACATTGCATCCGTACTACAACTCCCTCTCAATTCTGCATCCATGTTGTTGCTGGCACTGCCACTGCCAACTGCATCTGCACTACAAACTTCTTCAACTGCTATTGCAACTGCATTAGCAAAGGAAAAGCATCCCAGATTACTGAACAAGTGTTCAGTATGATGCATTTCGTTGCTGGAGTTTGACAGCTACTAGTATCTACACTGACCCTTTGAAGCCTCTGCGCTGTTGCTAACCTCTGCTTTGTGCCATCTACATTGCTTCCAACTCTGCTCTGTGTTGCTTAGTCTCTGATGCTACTAGCCTTCACAACTATAACTCCAGCACTCCTCTGCACCAACTGACACTGGTCCATCCTACTACTACTAATATGGGCTCTTGTAGCAAGGAATTGATCCAAGAGGTGGGCTCCTCAAGGATCCTGCCCATCTGTAGCTCTTTCAAACCACAACTGTAAATCAGCCCACCTCCCTCCTAGAGGTATCTCAGCTGTCATGGCAAACTCATCCTCCTCGATCTTCATAGCTGCAACTTTCAAATCATGCTTTCAGCTTTGTCCTTCTTTCTGAAAGAACATTGTGTTGTGCAATGACTGACTTCACCACACTTGAAGCATTTGATCTTTGAAACATCTTTCTTCTTCTTCTGTTGCTCCTATTGCCCCTTGGATGCGAGGGTTGCATTCTCTTCCTCCTCCTTGGGCTTCAACCCACTGTTGTTGCTTCCGTCAAGTTTACACTTGACCAAGTACCTCCTTAGCTCCTCTTCCTTAAGAGCTGCCCACATCTCATCCCAGTTTGGCAAAGTTGCCCTATCCAGGATGCTCTAGACAAAGACTAACCACTCCTTAGATACTGAAGCTTTGCAAGGAACAGATCAATGTGTTCCCCCTTTTGCATCCGCATAAATCTCATCTCCTGCTCTAAGTACATCTTTCGTTGCTTGGAAGATCCTTGATAAAGCGTCGACAATGCATCCGACATCTCCTTGGCAGTGTTTTTGCCAGCAATGTGATAGACTATATGATCCTTCACTTCGTCGAGGATCATTATTTTTGTCTTTGCCATTTCTCCCTTGTACTTCTTGAGCGGATCTGGATCCGCGGGCTCATCTACCACACTGTCGACATAGACTTTGAGAAAATGCTTATCCAGAAGGCATGGCATCCTTGCCTTCCAGATCACATAGTTAGATGCCCCATCTAACTTATCTTGATCTCTCAATCCATTAGCTGCCATCTCTGCCAATCGATAAAGTTGAATGACCTCCTCTCTCTTGTTGTTGCTCAGCAAATGAGAATTAGGATTCCCTGGCAAGGAATTCTCTGACGAAGAAATTCCCTCAAGCGTCTCTCTTCTTCCTTCTAACGTCTTTTTGCGAAACAATTGCCTACAGTAAACTGCATCACACTGGGAACCCCTCTTTTCCTACTTGTTAATTTCTGAAGCAAGTTAGTTATTATTTCCTATAGTAAATATCGAAACCAATACACTACAACCTACACCATTTAAATTATAAACAAAAACAAGAAACTGAACAGGAAAGAGATACAACACATCTACACAGTTATTTTTTGGACAAATGTCCTAAAAAAAACCCAATTCGGGAAAATTGGTGCAACAACTCTGAGGGTTTTATTATCAAGCAATAGTAATTTCTCAGTACAATCTCTAGATGCCTTCCCAACAATCCAATTACAGAGAATATCATTGACAGAGAGATTTGTGAGATTACTTCATACTATCATTGCAAGTCCTGGTTGATCCAGCGCTTGAATGAACAATCCCTGGCTGCCTCTGTGCTGCCTCTGCGTAGTGTCTGCATCAGCCTAGCCTCACACTATCTAGGACCTATGTCACTTGTCTCGGTTGATCGATTTTCCTCCAAGATTCTGACTTCTACTCTCCCGGTCTCACACCCCGGCTTCCCGCTACAGAAATCGAACCCTCCGGCAAATTTCGGACTCCCTCAAGGCTTCTGTGTTGCCTTTGCATGGCTTTGCATCAGCCTCTCTGGCTCTGCGCTGCCTATGCTGGATATCTCTTTGTCTTCTCTACTGAGTATTCTCCGACCAGGAAAGATTTCCCTTTGGATACTATCCCTGCCCCTCACTACACAAGATCACTATCAAAAATCTTTCTGGCAGCTGCTTTGCTTCCGATAATCGAACTTCTGATCTCCCCACTATGTGTGCTCCAAGTTCCCCTCAAGCCTCTTCTTATATCTTTCTGTTGGACAATCAACGACCCAGATTAACTTCTAATCAATGGCTTAGATAATTTTGGCTTGATCTTCATCTCTTCTAGAAGTTACACCCACAGTTTAGATTAATACCCATTAATTATTTTAATTTCCTAAGTTTAGACTTAGGTGTGAAAATTTCTGAATCTACACATCAAAAATCCTACTGCAATCACTGGTTTATCATCTCCTACTTGTTTTTACATTCAACAAGTTATTTAATTGTTTAAACAATGATGAAAAACACTACTACGGACTACACTGACATACAAATCATAAACTGAAATCGATATGAGACAAACACACAAGGGACACCGTTATTTTTGGACAAATGTCCCCGGAAAAGCCCAATGAAAGAAAACCGATGCAGCATATAGAGGGTTTGTATTATTAAGCAAGCATAATCTGAGTACAACAGGTTGCCTCTCACACCGGTTGACCTTTCAAAGATATTACGGCAGAAAGAAATACATAGGAGGGTTTACCTCGTTCTCCAAGTCTCAACTGATCCATTGAATGGGTGACTCCAACAAGCACTATGAAAATCCCAGCACAATCTAGTCCATGTGGGCTAGCGTCTTGCCTCTGGGAGACTGCGTCACTTCTCTGGTGAATCGATTTGCTCTCAGGAGCTTTGACTTCAACCCTCCCAGCTCAAAACGTCGAACTCCCAGCAAAATCTCGAACTTCCGACAATTATCTTGCACTGCCACTGCAAAAACCCTCCTGGTCTGCGTCAACTCTGCGTGAGCCCCTTCCTAGGCTGCATAGGCCTCTGCGTTGCCTCTCTGCCTGGTACTCGTTGGCTCGAAACTCCCTTCCGATCCAACTCTCTACTACTACCCCTCTCATTGCAACTTAGATCACCTATTTGATTTTCTCAGCGAACCTCGCTCCAGAAAAATCGAATTGGCTAATCACTTGGTATATTTCCAACTGTCCCTCAAGCCTCCTCTTATACTTTTCCTATTGATGAATCAACAGCCAAGATAAAGTCCCTAATCAACGGCTAAGATTAAAACAAACTTGATCCTCGTCACTTTGAAGTTTCTCACCCATATCTTTATTAATACCCATTAATATTTTTTTTTCCTAAGTTTAGACTTAGGAACCCATTAAAAATATTAATTATGTTAATAACTCCTCATCCGGGTGGAATTTCTCCTCCAAACGATTTCTGGGTCTTGGAGATATCATATATTCTAGTCCCTCCACAAAATTTCGAAGCTAGAACGCATTCGATGCTACCCAAAATCAACATTAGGGTCCCATTAAAAATAATTAATTATTTTAATAAAACTGCCTTTGGGTGGAATTTCCCAAAATGATTTCTGGGTATTGGAGAATGCATGTTTCTAAGCCTCCCTGCAAAATTTGAGACTTAAAGCACATTCGATGCTACCATAAATCGACATTCCCCTCAACATCTGACAGCAACTAGCACTGCAACTGTCCCTCAAGAACTGACTACACCATCTGACATTGATCTATCTACTACTAAATACTGTGGGCCCTTGTAGCAAAGGTATTGATCCAAGAGGAAACACTTGCCTGATGCTCACCTCGATGGACCCTGCCCAACACCATGTAACTTTGGAGTCTAGAGCTCAATGTCTCCCCACCTCTCACCTAGAGGTATAGCTGCATACAAAGCAAAATCTTCCTCCAACCTAGAGAACAACTAAGATATCTTTGTCGAATTTGCTCCCTGTTGTTGCTTCTCCTTCGTTTCCTTCTTCCTTTGAGGACACTGAGTATTGTAGTGAACAAACTCACCACGTTTGAAGCACTTGACCTTCGGCAAGTCCTGCTTCTTCTCACCTCCCTGTGAGCGTTGTCCCTGACTGGGACCTTTTTTTGCCTTCCCTTTGATGCAAGGGATATGTTCTCCTCCTCCTTCATAGTCTTCAATCCTCTGCTGCTGCCACCGAGACTACTCTTGACTAGAGCAAGTTGCATCTCCTCCTACATGAAATCTGACCATAAACGACCCCATCCAAGTAGCGTATCTCGTCCTGTGATACCTTAGAAAAAAGTAGCCCACTCCTCGGAGAAACCATTGAAGGTTACACACACCAGTTCAGCTTCTTGTGGCGTCTCTCCTACTACTGACAACTCATTCTGGATATCTTGAATTATGGTGAGATAGGGGGTAACTTCTTCTCCCTTGTGCATCCTGGTGGTTCTCATCTTCTCCTTCTGGAATAGCTTCTGATTCTCGGAAGGATTCTAATATAGTGTTGTGAGTCCATCCCACATTTCTTTGGTTGTATTCTTGGCTGCTAAGTGTGAGACTATATGATCCCAAACTCCATCAAGGATCAACTGCTTTGCCTTGGCCATTTCCTTTCTGTAATTCTCTAGTTGTTACGGGTCTGTAGGTACGGCTATAGCTCTCTGCGTAATCCTTCATATGATTCTCATCTAGCAGAAAGGACATTATGGCCTTCTGAATAACGTAGTTGGAAGCAACATCCAATCTGTCCTAATCTCTAAGCCCTGTTGAGGCCATCTTCTGCAAAACTCACAATTGGGATATAAACAGGAATCTCCTCCTCTCCTGCTCAGCTGCTAACACTACTTCCCACACTCCCTACTAGAATGCGCAGATCTACTTGTTGCTTCTTCTACTGACAACTGGAAGATTCAAATTTCCTCCAATAGCTTGGATTTGGAAACCCTCTAAGAAAATCCCTCAGTGTGTGCAATTTTTGTTCAACCCGACACTAATCTACTACTGTAATCACTGCTGCAAATTATCTATGCCCAGATCAAGGATTTGCCCTGCAAAAATGTTGATCTTCTCACCTTTTCCTATTCAAATCAATGCTTGAAAAAATTGACCCTTTTTGCACTCTGCAACTGGAAATTCGACCCACTATCCAACAATTAGCACTGCCTTGCTAGGCTCTGCGTAGTCCTAGAAATCAAACTACTAGACTCCCTTTGAATCTGAATGATTTCCTCCTTCCGCCTCTGTGCTTCTTGTCTGATCAAACTCGCTCTAATACCATGTGAAAAATCGCTTGAAATGCAACAATTCGACTTAATTCTTCTAACTGATAAAATTATGTAGTTTATTTTGTTACAACAAAATATCAAACTAATCACACTGCAATTTCTTCACGATTAAAATGTTGAAGAAAATAAATTGGAAACTAAGAAATAATATGCACACACAATATAAAATTTGACAGTTATTTTTTGGACAATTGTCCACCAAAAAGCCCAATGAGGGAAAATTACTGCATCCGTAGAAATTCTGAGTACAATTTGGATGCTTAATATAGTAATCCAATATCAGAGAAATACTGGAAAAATATCTATGAGGCTAATACCTTAGCACCACAATTGATTGTGCTTTGAAATCTAGCCAAATTGGTCCACATGAAATGCCCCTACATGAGCCTCTATGCTGGCTAATTTGCATTGCCTCCGAAACACGCTGAATCCTACAGCTCTGCCTGTCTTTGCCCCAAGAAGTGACTTACTTGGCCTCCTGGAATTTATTTCAGCCCTCAGCAAATGATTCGACGACTCCTCTAGCTGAATCCAACTCTCCTCTAAAGCCCTCCTGTGTAGTCCTTGCGCAGCTTCCTAAGGAAAACTCGTCCTCCTCTCAACTAACTCTTCCGGGTCTGTAATACTCTAGAAATATTCTACTGGTCTCCCTCTAAACTGTGCTTCCTTCTGGCTCAATTTCTTTCAGCTGAATGTTGCTCTTTGGAAAATCGATTTGCAAAGGAAACTCACTCCTCCTGTGTGTTCTTCTCCAACCCCATCGACCTCCTCTTATAATCTCTAGTTGGATCAACAAAGGCCACAATAAAGTCCTTATCGATGGCCGAAATCATATATGAGCTGATTCATGTGAGTTTCTAGAGAATTCCCACCTTTCTCAATTAATTCCCATTAATTAATGGGTTTCCCTAACTTAGACTTTAGGCATTTTTTGATTACCGATCAATTAATTTAATTCAGTTGTCTCTAGGTAGAATTTTGAGAAACAATTTTCGGGTTCTGTAGATATCTTGTGTTTTAGCCTCTCCACAAATTTTGAGACTAGAACACCATCTGATGCTACAAAAACTAACAGCGTAAGTTCTTACTCTAGGGAACCCAAACCCTAGAAATAGGGCTTTCAATCATCCAATAGTGGAGCTTCCAACTTGATGTAATCTAGACAAATATAAGAGCGTTCATTAACATTTTGACATCAATGGTAGGTGTTTTAGTCAAAGTCAAATGGTAGGGTTCACATCGATGACAACACCATTCAACAATCTCCCACTTTGTCATTGATGGCAACACACATACTTCACCTGCGAACATTTTTCCCCCTGACCTCATGCCTTGATCTTCCTCTCTTGATTTCTCTCCCCCATTGACATCAATGGCAAAGGGTGACTCCTCCAGACAATCTGCCTACTTCCTATGGACTTGTAATCTGCCTATGCTCCCCCGGTTGAAATGCCTTCCTTTGTATTCCTGCAAGATACCTCATATGCTTCGAAATACCTTGATCAATGCTTGCTACAATAAACAACGTGTCTCCCCTTGTCATGCTATACTTCAAATGGATTGCCACTACTGGCTTTACCTATCAATATGGATGAATCTTGCCTGCCAAAACTACTATTCCACTGAAATTGCCCATGACACTTCTTCATATCTTCTGACTGTCAACCTGTCAATGATCGATCTTCAACCATACAATTGTTGCCGCATAGACTCCCCCTCTTCAAAATTCAGGGAGTCAACAAGCTAGTGTATCACCCAACTCTTCAACTGGATCATCTTGAACCATGTCATCATCCAATGTACCTGTTGATTCATCATGTCTTTTTACCTTTTTGAAACCTGAAAGCATGATCGCTGAGACTTTCTCATTTGCTTGATCTTCTTCCTTTTGTTTTCTTCTCCAAACTTCTTATACCTGATGTTAGACTGTCCATCAAAGATTCCACCCTATACCTGCAATCGCAAGCTATGTTGCCATAGTTATGGCATTTGTAACATTCAACATTGGGTTTGAGTACATACATCCTCCTATCAAAGTCATTGTGCAACATGTTTCGGGATCCAGCAAACCTGCTTTTGGGGTTTTGATAATGCCTTCGATAATTGTACCTGTCATAATCTTTACAATCTCTAGCCATATGTCCACCAACAAACATGTTTCTAGGGATTTGATAATGCCCTTGATAATTGTACCTGTCATAATCTTTACAATATGTCCAAAGTTAGTACATGAAAAACAATAACCATTAAACAAACTAGAGTACCTGGATGAGTTATCTTGTCTCCATGGTCTTTTGTATTCATTCTTCTTCGAAGGCAATGGTACAATCCTCTGTTGACCTTTGTCCTTGATTGCTTCAACATTATTCTTTGGAGCCGCAACATTTTTAATCTTCTTCGGTCCTTCACTTTGATCAATCTTCTCATCAATTTTATTCTCCAAAGTCTTGGAGCTTGTGCCTTCGTCACATGGAGCTTTGCCTACTTCTTTGCCTTCATCTTCAACTGTGTAAATTCTTGATCTTTCCTGTCAATACCCTGCAAGTGTTCATTTTTCCATTCCTTGAACCTTTTGATTTCAGTAAAAGCTACGTCAAGTTCTTCTTGCTTTTGAGCAAGGTCTTCTTGAGACCAACTTTTCAATATTTGTCTTCTTCTTTCTGCTTCTTCTATTTGTAGCTTTGAAAGAGTGACCTTTCCTGCTTCTTTGTTGAGAACTTGTATCTGTTCCTTCTACCTTCCATTTTCCTTCTTGAGCTTGTTTATTGCTGCAACAGTTGTATCTAGTTCCCTTTGCTTTTGATCAACTTCAAATACGTACCTTTTACTAGATTCCTTTTGTTGGCTTATCAGTTCTTTCTCTTTCTTTTTTGGTTCCCGCACCTCGAGTTTCAATAGAGCAATTTCTTCTTTAAGTGTGCGATTTTCCTTTTATGTGTTATTTCATTCTTCGTTACTTTCTTCAAGTTCTCTTCTAAGTGACTTCAACTTTTCTGGCTTCTTCTAGTTGCACTTTAAGGCTACTAATGATTTCCTTTGATTCTTCATTCTTCTTATTATGGCTACTGGTATGTCCTTTTGCTATCTTCAGTTCTACTTCCAAATATTTAATCTTTTCTTTTTCACCCTCAAGCTCCTTTATAATTCTGACAATTTTGTTTTGAAATTCGATCTCGCTCACCTATTCATCTTCTTCTTTGGGAACTTCCTCCCTGTTATTCGTAATAATAGGATCTGAAATTATTTCAATAAATGGAACTTCTTTTGAACGCTTGGCAACTTGCTTCTTTGATTTTCCCATCTTTGTACTATAAGATCTACCTTCCAGCTGTTAAGATGCTACTAAATGAGCCTACTTTGATACCAATTGTTGGAAATATTGAGAGGGGGTGAATCAATATTTCTTATCAATTAGTATTTTTAATCTTTTAGAGCATTAATTGTCTTTAACATTTCATCAACATAAACAATAAACAACACCATTCAACAATGCATAATAATTAAGATAGTGGACATAGACATTTTTAGGTGGTAAACCCCCTCTGTCAAAAACCATCGAACGCTTCTTAATATTTGTCTTCAAAAATAATTACATCAAGTTTTCAGCTCCAACTGAAGGAGGCTCCAACTTGTAGGATGCTCTAATTGTTAATTTTTGGTAGCATCGGAAGTGCTCTAGCCTTGAAAATTGGTGGAGAGGCTAAGGCACATGAGTTCTAAAGAACCCAGAAACCACTTGGTGAAATTCCACACGGATTGTATTTATTAAAATAATTAATATTTTCAATGGAGTTCCTAAGTCTAAACTTAGGGAAATTTAAATATTAATGGGTATTAATCAAAAATATGGGTGATAATGATCTAGAAGGCAGATCAAGTCATGTTTTAATCTTAGCCGTTGATTAGAGACTTAATCTCGGTTGTTGAAGACTCAACAAGAAAAGTATAAAATGGAGGCTTGGGGTTCATTTGGAAACGCACAGAGAGATTACGGAAATCGATTTTCTGAGGTGAAAAGTTCTAAGGAGGAAAATCGATTGGGGAGATCTTGCAGCTGAGGGGCAAAGAGAATCCGGGAGAAGGACTTTCTAGAAAATACATAACATAGAGGTGGAAAAAGCCTGCAAAGAAGCAACGCAATAGCTGGGAGAGCTGACGCTGTGCTACTCTAGGCCCATGCAGTCCTGATGCAGAGCCAAGAGGGCCAATGTAGAGCAGAAAAGTTGCCTACCACGCAGAATCCATAACAGCTGGAACTGTCGGGAACTGCCAAAACTGCTAGGAATTGTCGGGAACTACTGGAACAGTTGGGAGAGTTGATATAGAGGGCAGAGAAGGTGATGCAGAGCTAGCGTAGAAATAGCCGGGGCTAGCTAGTCTTTTGCCAGATCAGACGGAACTCTGCCGGGTGAAGTGAGGCAAAACTCACTCAGATTTTTCCGGCAGTATTTTCTCTATAAAGGATTGCTAGATGAGCATCCTAGATTGTATTCAGATATTTACAGCCACTAATAAGAATCCTCAGATCTGCTACACCGATTTTCCCACATTGGGTTTTTCCGGGGACGATTGTCCAAAAACAAGCGTGTCAATGTGATTGTTCATATGCTGATGTTTCTCTTGCCTTTTCATTTTCAGTTCTAGTTTGAGAAGTCTACAACTGAATTTATTTTGGTATTTACAGAAGTATTGGTAAATAACTTATCATAAATAAGTCAGAGAAATAAATCAATTATTGCAAGAAAATTTCACATGGCATCAAAGCAAGGTTCAGGCAAGATGGAAGCAAAGAAAAAGGGCATGGAGAACAGTAGGGATCAGAATATTTCCGAATTAGATTCCAGGCTGGAAGAGGAGTTTGCTTGCCTATCAAGTTCTGCATCAGCCGAGGACTGGTACATTGATAGAGGGGCTTCAAGTCATATGATTGGAGAACGAGAATATTTCTCGAGCTATCAAGAGGAACAAATGAACTTTCAAATCACAATGGGTAACAGGATGAAGTGCACCCCAATAGGAAAATGAACCGTTATATTCCAAACAGTAGTAGGAGATATTCTTCAGGCCACGAATGTACTGCATGTGCCAGGTGTTGATTTGGGGTAGCATCAGATGTGATCTAGCCATGAATATTGGTGGAGAGGCTAAAGCACATGAGATCTCCAAAACCCAGAAATCATTTTGGAAAAATCCATTTGGATGAAGAGTTATTAAAATAATTAATATTTTTAATGAGTTCCTAAGTCTAAACCTAGGGAAATAAAAATATTAATGGGTATTAATAAAGATAAGGATGAGAAGCTTCCAAAAGATAAGGATCAAAGTCTATTTTAATCTTAGTTGTTGATTAGGGACTCTATCTCGGTCATTGATTCATCAACGGGGGACTTGAGGCTCAGTTAGAGATACACTAAAGGAGACCAATCAGTTTGATCTCTGGCAGTGTTGCGAAAATCACGATTTTTTTGTTGAAACGATTAAATCGATGATTTTTTCATTTTGAAAAAATCGCGATTTAATCCCAATTTTTTCCAAAAAATCTTGATTTTTGTATTTTTTTTGTATATATATATTTTTTCAAATTTTGTCGATATTTTACCGATTTTTACGAATTTTTCCGATTTCAAACCCTCACCAATTTAATCCCGATCGCGATTTTCACAACATTGATTTCTAGAGCGGGGCTTGTTGAGAAATTCGAACTAGAAGACTGGACTGCAGCAAGAGGTAGCGAGTACAGAACATAGAGGCAGGGACAGTACCAAAAGATCAACACAAAGATCAGAGAGGTAGACGCAGAGCCTCTCAGGAAGACACAAAGGCAGCAGGAATGCACAGTCACTGGAGGGCCTATGTGGGTGACGCAGAGAAGCCCAATGCTGACATAGAGAGGCAGGAGTTGAGGCAGAGGGTATGGGAGCTGCGTAGAGGCCAGCGAGTCTGACGCTAAGTCTAGGGGAAGTGTTGGAGAATTTATATCTATTGGGTGAGCCAGTTTGGCATCCAGTTGTACTCAAGAAAAGCTGATTAATAAAATCCTCCTCTGTTGCACCGGTTTTCCCACATTGGGTTTTTCCGAGAACATTTGTCCAAAAATAACTGTGTTGATGTGTTTGATTTTTTTGCATGTATTTGTTTCTGTTCTATGGTGTGATATCTATGTTGGGTTGTGTTATATTCTTTCCACGACTAGCCTCCCTAGTTAATCGAGGGGTTAGAGAGGGGGGCGGAGCCCCCCCTTCGTTGCGTCGTTTGCATAGCGGGGGGTTCACAGGGGGTTTGAGGGGGGCGGGTAGGCCCCCTCTATGGGGTTCGAGGTAGTGCCCCAGGGAAATTTTTTTGGGAACCTATATTAGGTGGGATGAACCTAATTACGGTTTTGTGCATGGTTTTAGCACATGTTTTTGGGCGCGATGGTTTTTCGGTCCATGGTATTGGATGCTTCGGCATGTATATATATGTATTGTAACATTGAAAGGAACATAATAAAAAATCAATCTGGTAGTCCCGGTTTTGGGATCCAGGGGAAAATCTCTTTGTATATGTGTTTTATGTGTTATGCTATTGCATTTTTTATTTTTGTGTTTTAGAATTCATATGTAGGAAATTTTTGTACGGGGTTAAAACTTACAATCTACAATAGAGTTTATTTTAATATTTATTGAAGCGATTTCGTAAATAACTTATTGAAGAATAAGTAGGAAAAATAAATCAGTTGCTGCAGTAATAGAATTTTCACATGGTATCAAAGGAAAGAATCAGAGACATGAAGGGAAAATCAACTATGGGTCGAGATCATGATGCAGAGGCATCAACATCAGGAGACTCATGCAGATTTTCATAAAGTTGCACAAGCAATAGAAATCTCGATTTCTCTATGCTGGCTTCCAGATTGGAAGAAGAAGTTGCTTGTGTAACAAGCTCGGCATCATCTAAGGTATGGTGTATAGACAATGGAGACCCCTGGGATATGACAGGAATCTAGGAATGTTTCTCTGAGTATTAGGAGGAAAGGATGAATTTTGAGATCACCATGGGGAATAAGGCAAAGTGTACTCCAATAGGAAAGGGGACCATAGTGTTTCAAACAAAAACGGGAGAGCGGTTCCGAGCCACCAATGTGCTACATGTGCCAGGACTGGGGATGAACTTACTTTCTGTATGACAACATCAAGGAGAAAGTGTACGTCAAACACCTAGGCTGGAAAAAGTAAGTGCAGATCGGAATCAGGAGTAACTAGTTGTACAAGTTACAACTAGAGTCACCAATGGCATTGATAGGCAGTCATGGGGACAAGGATCTGAATGAACTATGGCATAGAAGAATGAGAAATTTGCACCATTGGGCTCTGAGAATTCTAAGGAAAACTGTAACAGGAGTTCCAGATCTTAGTACAGAAAGAGATGATGTATGCAGAGGATGTGCTCTAGGCTAGTATGCGAAAGCAGCATTTCCTAGAAGTAAAAACAAGGCCAAGAGTGTACTAGGATTGATACATTCAGATATCTGTGGACCAATGTCCACTAAAGCTCTTAGTGGTGTCGAATACTTCGTCACCTTCATCAATGCCCACTCCAAGAAAACTTGGATTTATGGAGAATCTGAGTGGAAAGAAAATAAAAAAATTTTGCTCAAATAATGGTGGAGAATATGTCGACAAGGACTTCACTAACTTTTGCGCTAGGGAGCGTATCAGAAGAGAGTGGACAGCTCCGTACAATCCGAAGCAGAATGGAGTAGCAGAAAGAAAGAACCGGACTGTCGTGGAAGCAGCCAGGGCCATGATGTATGATCAGGATATGCCAAAATTCCTATGGGCAGAAGCATGCAACACGGCAATCTATGTTCATAATAGAACTCCTCATCGGGCATTGGGCAAGATTACTCCAAAGAAAGTCTTCACAGGGAAGACCCCTGAAGTCATTCATTTCAGGATAGTTGGGAGCTTAGCATATTGCCGCATACCCAAGGAAAAGAGGAAGAAGTTGGATCAAACTGCAGAGAAAGGATATCTAGTGGGATATAGTGAGAATGCTAAGGCATACAGAATCTATCTTCTAGGGAAAAGGAAGGTAGTAGTTCGACGAGATGTGAAGTTCATGGAGGATAGAGCCTTCAGAAAATCTCAAGAAATGCCTTCCGAAGAGCAGTCAAAAGATGAGCCATTGGTCAAACCACTTCAACCAGTAGAAGCCAAGAATCCTCCTTCAGAACAGAAAGAATCATAGGAAGAGGAGGAGCTGACAAATGCACGTGCTACCAGGGGAAGAATGAGTTGGGAACTTCGACAAATTCTGCGGGATGCAGAAGATTTCATCGGAGCACCGACGAACAATAAGAGAGAGCGAAGGCAGCCATATATCTATCAGGCCTTAGTAGCTCAGGATGGAGAGCCTTCTAGTTTTCAGGAAGCCGCTCAACATCAAGTTTGGATGGATGCGATGGTGGAGGAGTATAACTCTATAATGGTGAACGATGTCTGGGAAGTTGTACCTAGGCCTCAGGACAGATCAGTGGTAGGTTCAAGATGGATCTACAAGATTAAATACGCTACAAATGGCAGTGTGGAAAAGTAAAAAGCCAGGTTTGTGGCTAAAGGGTATGCTCAAAAGGAAGGAATAAACTATGAAGAGACCTTCACCCCAGTAGCCAGGTATACATCTATTAAAACCATGATATCTCTTACAGCACAGATGGGATGGGAGATTCATCAGATGGATGTCAAAATGACATTCTTGAACGGGGTGATAGAAGAACTATACATTGAACAGCCAGAAGGCTTTGAGACACATGAGAAGAAGTCTCATGTATGCAGATTGAAGAAAGCCTTGTATGGGTTCAAACAGGCACCTAGAGCATGGTATGGTTGAATTGATGGCTACCTGTAGAAGATGGGGTTCGTCAAGAGTGATGCAATTCCCAATCTCTGCTATCTGGTTATAGAGAACAAGCCTCTAGTACTAGTATTATATGTGGATGATTTCTCCCTGATAAGATCATCCAGGCTCATCGAGGACTGCAAGAAGAATTTAGCCACAGAATTTGATATGAAGGATTTGGGACAGATGCATTATTTCCTGGGGTTGGAAGTTTGGCAGCAGAAGGATAAAATCTTCCTAGGACAAGGGAGATATGCTACAGAGATCCTGAAGAGATTCAGGATGCAGGACTATAGGCCAATGGCTACTCCAGTGATCACCAACTGGAAGAAAATTGATGCATCAGAAAACAAGGATGTTGATCCCATCTTATACAGGAAACTCATAGGATCTCTGATGTATCTGGTCAATACCAGACTAGACATTTGTTACGTTGTCAACACCCTCAGTCAGTTCATGGTGCACTGGGCAGTAGCCAAACATGTTCTCAGATATTTATAGGGAGCAGTCGATTATGGACTCTTGTACACTAGGAGTAATGATATCAGATTGAGTGGATTCACTGATGCAGATTGGGCAGGAAGTTCAATAGATAGGAAAAGTACCTTTGGGTACTGTTTCAACATTAGATTGGCAATGACCTCCTGGTGCAATAGGAAACAGAAATCCGTAGCTTTGAGCTCAGCTAAAGCAAAATATATGGCCGCTACCACAACTTCATGCAAAGCCATATGGCTTAGAAAATTGCTTGTAAACCTATTCAGAAGGAAGATGGAAGCGACTAGAATCATGTGTGATAATCAGAGGTGCATCAAGCTATCTGAGAATCCAGTATTCCATGATCAGTCAAGGCACATTGATATTTGGTGTCACTTTGTCAGAGACTATGTCCAACGAGGAGATGTACAGTTGAGCTACACTCTGATAGGAGAACAAGTGGCAAACATCCTTACCAAGGCCCTTGGAAGAACAAAGTTTTCCTATTTCAGGGAGAAGATGGGGATGATAAATAATCCATTTCAAAAGTAGAAATGGGTATGATGTTGCAGTGCAGATGTAGTGTTGGGAGGAAAGGACCAGCAACAGCATAGATGCAGAGGTAGTTGCAGTTCAGATGCAGTGTTGGGAAGAAGGACCAACAGCAACACAGATGCAGAGAGAGTTGCAGTACAGATGTAGAAATGGCAGTGGTAGAGCCATGGGCAACAGTACAGGATGCAACAGTGCATAGGATGTTGGGTAGGGAGGCCTAGCATCAACACAAGTACCGGTGCCATATAATCTGTGTGATGCTCAGTGTGGAGTATTACTAGAGCACAGTCCTCGCTAAGAGGGAGAGTGTTGATTTGGGGTAGCATCGGATGTGATCTAGCCATGAAAATTGGTGGAGAGGCTAAAGCACATGAGATCTCCAAAACCTAGAAATCGTTTTGGAAAAATCCATCTGAATGAAGAGTTATTAAAATAATTAATATTTGTAATGAGTTCCTAAGTCTAAACTTAGGGAAATAAAAATATTAATGGGTATTAATAAAGATAAGGATCAGAAGCTTCCAAAAGATAAGGATCAAGTCTATTTTAATCTTAGCCGTTGATTAGGGACTTAATCTCGGCCGTTGATTCATCAACAAAAAAAGTATAAGAGGGGACTTGAGGGTCAGTTAGAGATACACTAAGGGAGACCAGTCAGTTCGATTTCTGGAACGGGGCTTATTGAGAAATTCAAACTAGAAGACTAGATTACAACAAGAGGTAACGAGTATGGAACAGAGAGGCAGGGACAGTACCAGAAGATCAGCGCAGAGATCAAAAAGGCAGACGCAAAGGCAACAATATTGCGCATTCACTGGAGGGCCTACGTGGGTGACGCAAAGAGACCTAGTGCTGACGCAGAGGGTCTGGGAGCTGCGCAGAGGCTAGCGAGTCTGACGCTGAGTCTAGGGGAGGTGATGGAGAATTTATCTCTGTTGGGTGAGCCAGTTTGGCACCCAATTGTACTCAAGAAAAGCTGATTAATAAAATCCTCTGCTGCACCAGTTTTCCCGCATTGGGTTTTTCCGAGGACATTTGTCCAAAAATAACTGTGTTGATGTGTTTGATTTTTGTGCATGTATTTGTTTTTGTTCTATGGTGTGATATCTAAAGTAGAGTTTATTTTAATATTTACTGAAGCGATTTCGTAAATAACTAATTGAAGAATAAGTAAGAAAAATAAATCAGTTGCTGCGGTAATAGAATTTTCACACTAGGTATGGGAATGAATTTGATTCTTGTCTCTCAATTACGAGATAAGGGATATGATGTATACTTCGTTGTTAATAGAGTATATGTCAAGCATCCAAGGTGGAAAAAGAGGGCCCAGATTGGAACTTGAAGCAACAGATTATACAAGTTGCAACTCAAGTCTCCTATGGCACTAATAAGCAGTAATGTCGATGGAGAAAAAGAATTAAATGAGTTTGGCATAGGAGGATGGTACACTTACATCATGGGGCATTGCGAATGCTCAAGGAAATTGTTACGGGGGTTTCAGTGCTTACTACCAAGCATGATGATACATGCAGAGGTTGCGTGCTAGGTAAGTACGCCAAAGCAACATATTCCAAAAGCAACAATAGAGCTAAAAGTGTATTGGGGTTAATACACTCAGACATTCGCAGTCCGATGTCTACAAGGGCCATCAGTGGCGCTGAGTAGTTTGTTACCTTCATAGATGACCATTCCAAGAAAACTTAGATCTATTTTTTGAGAACCAAGGATGAGGTCTTTGATCGGTTTAAAGAGTTTAAGGCTCTAGTGGAAAACCTGACAATAAGGAAGATCAAGATATTGCACTCAGACAATGTCAGAGAATACACAGATAAGAACTCCATTGATTTCTTTGCAAGAGAAGATGAAAGGTGAAATGTAATAGTCAAATGAGTGCATCCTCCTTTTATAATTTCTCCCCATGCTTTTATACTTCTTTTTTAATTATTATTTTATTGGTGGGGGGCATTTTCCACTAAGTGACTTTTGCCTCTATTTTAATTAAATAATAATTGTCGCCAATCTCCAATAAAATAATACTTGCCACATTTCTCCAAAATAATATTTGCCCCTTTACTTAATATCACTAAAATTAGGGAAAATTCCCATGCTCACAAAATTGGGGATATTACAGAAACCCTTTGTTGGTGTCAAGCCACACTATCATTGCACGCTTGCTTAATCGAATGATCTCTAAGATGCCCATCGACTATCTCTTATAATCTCTCATTGAGCAATCAACGGCCATGATCTAATCCCGATCGATGGCTAAAATCATCTTGACTTCATCAAATCACTTTTCTAGAACTCACCAAAGAGAAATCAACTTGTCTCAATTAATACTAATTAAATAATATGTTTTCCTAAGCTAGACGTAAGAAAATAATTAAAAGTTGGTTAATAATCTAATTGAGATATTTTCATTTAGAAAAATAAATTGGGCTTGGAGATAATTTATACTCTTGTATTCTTAGCCTCGTTGATACCTTCTAAGCCTAAAACACTTGTGCAAACTACATAAACTAACAAAAACTAGAGAATACGCTGACAAAGATCACAAATCAGTTGAAAGAGGAACAGAGCACTACTAGGACCAAGCAAATGAAAATTGATGATTTGGAGCAATGCTTTGTTAGACTAGGGTTAGACCCTAAAAAATTTATCTTCAATACCAGCCCTAATCAAATCTTGAGTGTTTATTTCTGTAGCATCAGATGTGATCTTGCCTCAAGATTTTGTAGAGAGGCTAAGACACATGCATTCTCCAATACCCATAAATCTTTTGGGAAAATTCCATCTAGAGATGATTTAATTAAAATAATTAACTTTTTTTAAATGGTTCCCTAAGTCTAACTTAGGAAATCTGGTTAATTAAAGGGTATTAATTAAATCAGGTGTGAATCTTCTAGAAGAAGACGAAGATCAACTCCTAGTTAATCTTAGCCCTTGATTATGTTTTAATCTTGGTCGTTGGTGCTCCAACGAGAGATTATAAGGATATTCGGAAGAAGGCTCATACTAAGCAGTACCTTCATGCCAGTTCCCATCATTTCCCTGCTTAGAAGTTAGGCGTTCTCTACACTTTAGCTACTCGTGCTAAGAGGGTTTCTGATGGGGACCATTTTCCCAAGGAGAAATCCCATCTCCTGAAGGTTTTCGCCAATAATGGTTATAGTAGGCAACATGGTCTTAAGGCTTTTCTCAAAGCTGACAAGAGTCCCAAAGTTAAAAAAGACCCTGACGGTCGTATCTCTGGAGTTAACCTCCCCTTCATCCAAGGGACAACTGACAGGATTGCAAAAATCCTTAAGCATAATATTCCCTCAACCTTTAGGCCCCTTAACACCATTAGGAGTTCCTTAAAGTCGGAAAGGACCCGATGGACCCGAAAGATATGAAAGGTGTTTATATCATCCTGTGTTCCTGTGGAACATCTTACATTGGTGAAACAGGGAGGTCTATTAATCGAAGGATTAAGGAGCACACTGCTGATATTAAGCACAATAAAACTTGCTCTTCAGCCTTAGCAGAGCACGCAGAGAAGACTAAACATCATATTTGCATTGAGGAGGCTAAGGTCATTGCAAAGGTTTCTCATTTCCATCACCGTAAATTTAGGGAAGCCATAGAAATTGAGAAGAGGCCTAGTAATATTAATAAGGATGACGGATGGAAGATTAGTATTTGTTGGGTTCCTGCCCTTTCCTCCTAGATTCTTTCCCTATATTGTCTGGTTCCTTTTCTATTTCACTCTTCTCGTTCCCATTTCTGCTTTTTTGGGTCTCCTTCTCCTTAGGTTAAGGTATTTCTCTCGTATTCCGTATATATATGTGTGTGTGTGTGTGTGTGTGTGTAGATATATATTTATTTTATTTTGTTTTATATATTAATTCATAACTTTATGGTTTAATCAATATTTATTTATTAAAGAAGTTTAAAAATTAAATAAAATAAAAAATAATAAATATAAATATTAAAAGAACGCCATTTTGTTAAAATACATAATAATAATAATAAAATGTTTATTTTACCACTATGTTAGTTTTTAGATTAGTTAAAATCTATCTAATTGATAATATACCTATTAGCAATTATTATTTTACCCCTTTGACTATTAGTTTAAATTCCATTAAAATAATATCTATTATTTGACTCATAGTTTACTTATATTAAAATAATAATAATAATAAAATAAAAATAAGTTTTATTTCCAATCTAACTAACTAAAAATGGCTTCTCATTTTTCTAGGTTTTCGTCGCCCAGTCAAACATAGTCGTTTTTATAGCAGTTTCCTTTTAGTTTTTGAAGGCCCATCTCCCTATTTAACCTACAGCTATGATCTAATTCTTCATCTTGTCCTGATGATGAACCACGTAGGTTGGTTCGAAACGCATCGACCTAATTCTTTTGATGTGATTTCTTCTAAAAATGTTTTTATTCAGATTATAAGGAGTTCGATGGGCACTTGGAGAACACACTTGTGCAGTTTGATTTTGTTGGGAAGTTGGTTTCCTGAGTAGCAGTTGTGAGTTGGCGGAAGTGACTTAGTAAAGTCGAAGTAGTGAGAGAGGGGCAGGGATAGTAGACCGAAGGAGAGTTTTCCAGATTCGGGGAGTGCAAGGCAGAGAAGAAAAAGAGAGGTTCGGAGAGGCAGTGCAAAGCTTCATAGGGAGTCCGAGATTCAGCTGGGAAAGTCGAATTCCAGAGCCAGAAGTCAGGGTGTGAGACTGGAGGGCTACAGGATTGAAGTTCCAGTCAGCAGGAGATAAGAGGAGGAGGTGATGCAGAGCCTAGAGGCTATGATGTAGAGGCAGCGTGGAGCCAGCCATCCATAGCCTAGATCAGATTCGGATCACCAATGACAGTGTGAGATTTTTCTCACTATCTCCTTGTTAGTATTTCTCTGTATCAAATTGCCAGTTTGGGCATCTAACAATTTGTACTCAAATTAATACTGCATAATAATAAAACCCTCAAATGTTGCACCAATTTTCCCACATTGGGTTTTTCCGGAGACATTTGTCCAAAAACAACAGTGTATATGTGTGTGTTTATTTCTCTCCAACGCTGTATTTAGTTTCCACTGTATTTTATTTTATGTAGGCTGCAGTGTATGTATTTCAATATTTACCTAGAAAACTGCAAGTAATTTGTTCAAGTAATTTAACAAATAGGAGAAATATCATCAGTCTACTGCAGTAGGAATAGGGTCATCAATTTCTCACATCGAGATACAAACATTCAAGTGTGTTAAGAAGCTAGTTGAAAATTCAGCTATAGAACATGTCCAAACCCCTGAATTGGAAGTTGCAAAGGAGGAGGAACATTTATTGTCTCTGATTATTGAGCTCAACAAAAAGTTTGAAAATTATGAGCAACAAATTGATCTCCCAACAAAGCAAAGAACTAGGCATGCATGCCCATCATCTTCCTCGACACCAACACCAGTTGATCCATTTGAGAAGTTGGCTAAAACAATGTCAACTTTAAGGGATATCGAGATTGAAAATCTTAAGAAAATAATCATAGTGAAAAATACGGAAATTGATTATCTTAGGGAGGAGGTAGTTGATAGAAATGAAACAATTCATATAGACCAAGATTTGAAAGCAAGATTGTAGAAGGATCTGCATAAATTCAAGGGTCAGTTAGTGGGAATGTGGGCCTTGATGCAAGTGAGGAAAATCTTTTGGACAAAAATAGCAATGTTCCATCGAGACTCTGGGACGGGGAGACGCGGGTGCGGGGAGATGCACAAGGGGGACGTGTGGGAGTAACCTCAAATTTTATTGAAATTTAGGGGGGACGGGCGGACGGGGGGACGTC
>APFE030547776.1:175686-210229 GCA_000404065.3 Pinus taeda
TTCCATTTTGAGCATAAAAAGAAGTACAGACAAAAATATTTTCATTTCCGAAATAACAACGTTATAAGGCACTGGTCATTTGTGTGGTACATGTTCATCGTATGGTTAATGGCTATTGTTTATATTTCGTTTTGATTTTAGATCTCAGATTGACAATCTTATTTACTTAAATAATCCTCCTAGAACTTTTCATCTCAGCTTTAGGCTTAACTTTCCATTTAGGGGCCACCCCCCTTAGCTAGCCTAGGAGATAGCTAAAACGGAGAGAGTTGGGAGCAGTGTGACAGCCCCTTCTCTGAGATCCCTGCCACCAACCACACCTTGTGGGGTTGAAGGCTTTTCTCGCTAACTGTGTAGGTAGGTGCGGGCGGCAGGGTCAACAGTCCCTAATGAAAAATTAAGTTAAAAGATGTGAGTTTCTAGGAGAGTGTTATAGTGAAAATGGATTACTTTTAAGGATTTATGAGCAAATATGAAATGAGCAACTTGAAATAACAATGCCAATCATTAATATGACAAAAACCATAAAACCAATGTCTTATAAGGAATTTTCTCAACAATTTAAAGATATATTTGCTCAAAGTAGAATGCAATGCTCTCAAAAGAAAAACAAAGTAACCCTAAAATGTAAACAAAAATTGCTAGCACAAGATATGTAAGATACAAAATATTTTTGAGATAATACTCTTTATAAATCAAAACATGTGAAACATATCTTGCCAAACCCCAAAAATTAGTAACTAACTTAGAAATGTAAAAGAAAGGAAGTGTTAAACCAAGACATCAATATACGATTAAACTTGAAGCATGAAAACTCAAACCATCAAAAGACAAGTAAATGTAATAGAAAGTGCTCTTGTTTAATTTTATTAATTATCTCTACAACAAGATTACAATTTAACTCTTCAATCTTCAGACCTCAACCTCGCCCAAAAATATAGATCTCACAGTAAGGATTCAATAGAGGAGTATAGGATCCCTAAGATGTCTACTTCAACCAACTTATGTTGAAAGTAAAATTTTATTGAGGCTTCGAACCTTCCTATACTAATATACCTAGACGAAATGCATGTAAGTTTTTTCCCCAAAATAAAATAATGCTACATGCAAATGCTTCAAAGAGATTGATTTGCAATGCTTGAAAATGAAAGTGTTCAACATAAGTTGCAATTATAACTTCAATTGGAAGAATAAAATTAGCTTACAAGTGTTGCGTGTGTCTCATCCATGAATTAAAACAATACAAGTAATTTGCTTGAAAGTAAAATTTGTTTCAAATAGACAATGACAATAAATTGCTCCAATATTCAAGATAACAATGTAGCCTAAAAATGAAGCATGTATTCAAGTGCTCATGAAACAATTTACCAAGGTAAATGGAAACGAATCAAAGTTTGTTAAGAGTATAAAATGCTTGCATGTAAAAGATGAATTGCCCAAAGTAAAGTGTAAGCTTGTAGCTTCAATCAACAATGAGATAGAGAATGCAAAGCTCAAATGAAATTGTAACAAACTTTAACTTAATGAAATGTGATAGTGAGGTTGTGTTAATTCCCAATTAAAGCATGCATGTAAGTGAATGAAGTGTGAAAGCTTAAACCATACAAATGTCAATCTACCCAAGAGAAGCCTTCCTCTTAATGGGGAGATAGGATACCATGGGAGAATCCCACAAGCAAATTAGATCTTTTATTAATATTACAATGAGAAGAGGGCCCTTCAAAGTCCTCAACTGAACTTCAATGAGAGTTTTCACAATAATTGCTTGAAACTTGGACACTAGACCTCTTTTCTTAAGAAAGCAATGACAAAATTTCATAAAACTTATGCAAGGAAAGCAGGGTGAAATTTTCCTCCAAATGCCCAAGGCTTAGAGAGGAAAATGGGCAACCCTCTAGTGAACTCGACTTTGGCCAAAATAAGCCTTAAAATGGCTCATGGCATCTTTGGAAATCGAACCCCCAACATTTGCCAAAGGTCCTGCAAACACTTTTTAGATGTTGTGGGAGATTGCTCTTCAAAATTTTCCACACAAGAGTTAGCAAACAATCCAAACAATCACTACAAAATAAGTTAAATATTAGTGAAAAAATCGAGAAAATAAAATGTATATGTACAATTATAATTTATAGAAAGCTAAGCTAAAGAGTGAGAGTAAACTCTCATCTTTGTTTAGCCATCTTCAAGCTCTTAGATAGTAAATGAAATAAATGAAGTACAATGTTTTTTAAAAGAGATTAAAATTTAGAATTGTTCAGCTTGTGTACAAGATATGCGCCAAAACCCCTGCAAAACCACTTTGTAAGATAAGACTATGAAGGCTCAAAGAACAAATGAGAGCTCCTTTAAGAATGTATCAAGAGTATGTTGGTCTCTCTAAAGACTTCCCCTCACGCTTGATTCTATGATCCCAACAAGATGTTCCCTCTACAAAACTTCAATCAAGAATTAGTTCCATATAGATTTATCAATAAACAATTATAAGAAACTCTAAAGATTTATTTAAAACCAACTAGAGCATTCTATACCTAGATCATACTTCTAAATCAAATATCAATGCAAGATATCTCTACATTAACAAATCTACAAGAGCATATGGAAACAAATTAGATCAAAAAACGAGTAAAAGGAATTATACCAATGATCAACAATTCATCACACTCCCAAAGGAGGAACACCTCATGAATAAAACCCCAAAGTTTTTATTGATATTTTTGAAAGTGTACAAGGCACCAGCGCTTCCACAAGCACAAGAACTAGTAACAATATGATACAAATGAGAGCTCAAGGCTCTATTATATAGAACTATGAGAGCCAATCCCAATGTAGAAGTGATTAAACAAGTGGCATGAGGTGACAATCCCAAAGAGAAATTTGAATTTGTTTAATGGAACTCCAATGCCAATTGTAAAAATCAAATTTTGGCAAATGGACATCATTTTCTTCTTCCCTTATGTGTCAAATTCGAATTTTATGATGGAATGGCAAGTGTATATGAGTGGTAACCCATGTGGAGACAATTTTCCCCAAAAATCTCCAAATATTCTCTCAAATCTTCCCAAATGCACTTTAACTTCACAAATTCGAATTTCCAAGTAAGCAATTTTCTCATTTAATGCCAGAAATTCAATTTTATTTGAGTACATGTCATTTCCTTGATTTTAGGAGTCCACATCACCTTGGGACTTCACTTTAACACCCCCATAATTTTCCACCTCATTTCCACAACATTTAGCCTGTGTGGATATTTATTTTTCTCCATTTATTTAATTTATGGTTTAATTAATAGCCGAATTTCCCACTAAACTTAAGAAAAATGAGTTTTGAAGATTCAAAACACATTTTTAACCCCTCAAAGTGTGTCATAGTAGAAATTTGAGGGTGAGAGGTGCAAATTTCATTACTCATACTCCATACAACTTCTCTAAGCATCACTTATTACATTACAAATACAATTTTATTATCAATTTTTCACAGTGTGGAAAGTCTAAAAATTTTAAAAATGACTACCTAGACCTAACCAAATTCCGCAGGTTTTTTTGTGTAATATAGTATGGTAATATACATCGACTCTAAGCCCATGGAGCTTTGGATTGATGGTGAATGGATGCACTGTTAAGGCACTCCTTGCGATAGGTCACCTATTCAAATCCCCTGTGGGTACTTACCTACCAAAAAATATATATATACATCGACTCTAGACACTAAGATGTGTTAGGGGCTCAACCTTCAAACGGTCACCCTGACTTTGGGTTAAAAAGTGAGTGAAAAAACTCGGAAAATTATCCGCCTCTGAAAAAGAAGGAATAATTAACCAGATAAAAAAAACACCTCCAAAATGTACTCGTTTGTTGATCGAGTCCTAACATCATAGACCTATTACAGACTCAAAACTCATCATTACTAGTATCACTTATTACAATTCCCCACACTGTGTGGAATTTGGGTACAAGAGAGATGATGAGAAATAGAAGTAGAGTTTAAAAACTCTTGTTGACTGATGATATCTGATGGTACAAGTGTCATTTGGATCATCCTTGGGTATGGAGTCTTCATATAATCCTCAGGTGTCACTCTAGTGGTCAACAAGAGGTAGTATGTTGATTAGACATTTGAAATATATTGTCCCCTAGTCCATCATACAGGAGCTAAATTGAATAACCTTTCTTTTTAAACTCTTTCTGGTGCCTTGGCATGGTTTTCTAGCCAAGAACTATCTCAAGGATTCAAGAGGTTCAGTTATTTGTCCTTGCTAAGGATGATATATTTTTGAATTCTTATTCGGGTCATGGATATCACTACAATATGACATAGATCAGGCTGCCCACAGTCTTTCAGGACACTTGGAATATTACTGGGTCGTAGCATATAGATTATAAATTCAATCAAGTCATGTTTCCACTATGGATTGAGTTCATTAACATGCTGGATCAGGCCGAGACTTGTGTGAAGTCAATATTGGAGAGGTTTGGGAAGGTTTTTATCTGTATCAAGGTTCTTCAACATATCGTGCGATGCTATGGGTGTGTGTGCACTGTGAAGGTGGATTTGACAAAACAGTTACCTCAATCAATTAAGCTTGTGGACAATGTTAGAACATTTATACATTGCCTAAGATATTTGAACCTTCCAAATTCTTGCTTTTCCTGCCAGAGGCAGGATCATCATGTTAACAACTGCCCTTGCAGAAGGATGCTCAAATTTGGTCAACTAATACAGCCCACCATTCATACCTTTCAGACCATTCAGATGACCATTTTAGTGGATATCTTCCAGAGCCATGTAACATATTTCTGAGATCTTAGCCATGTAACTCGTAGGTGTATGGCTTGTGAAATTAGGTCTCACGTGATAATCTTGATGGGTTGTCAGGCTCCTTAACTTGAACATTATATTATGTTTTGAAATTTATCTTCCGGATCCATCACAATAAGATTATGGAGAAGATAATATTTGTAATGGATCCGGAAGATGGATTTCAAAGCAATTCTCATCACAGAAGCCTTAATTCTGAAATCATAGTATGTTGTTTGCGACGTGAGTTATTTTAGAGTTACTTTAAATTTTGTTCCTATAATGCATATTGCCTGTGATATGTGTTATTTTACAGTCTCGCTAATCAATGTACAAACCTCTGATTTTGAATTTTCCTATCATTTTATTCTTGCAGGTTCTTGGAGGGAGATTTTGATACTTATGTCAAGCAGATTAGGAAGCCTTATGTTTGGGGTGGAGAACCAGAGCTACTGATGGCTTCACATGTGCTGCAGTAAGCTATGTTGCACTAATTTTATATCTTGAATATTTTTCTGAAAAGTGATCACGATCATCCTTCTGTTAATGTCTATGCTATAGTGTTGCTTCTTTTATGTTTGAAATCTGCGAGTTTAAGTTCTCCAAACCTAAATTGATCTGGCTTAAGAGAAATAGAGTAAATCTAGAGCTTGATTTTTACTTCAGATGTTTTTCTTTATTATAATGAAGCTCACTCTTTTTGATGTTTGCAGAATGCCAATAACAGTATATATGAACGGGAGAAACCCTGATGATCTCACATCCATCGCTGAGTACGGTCAGGAGTATGGGAAAGATGACCCTATTCGAGTTTTGTATCATGGATATGGACACTATGATGCTTTACAAATGCCAAAAAAGGGCACTAAGTCAAAGTTGTAGAGTTGATAAGTCTGTCTCATAATTTCCAAGTGGATGTTATGCTTGTCATTAAGGTTGTGCTATTAATTTTAAAATTAATTGTATTGGAATGCATGGCACTTGGGTCTGAGTTGACTTTAAATGGGGAGGACGTGGATCATATATCAGTTCTGAATGTGGAGGCTGTTCTATAATTTCAATTGGTCCATGTCATCATAAGTTGAATATTGAAATTATAATTAAATAATATGAATTAACAAAGTTCTATTATATTTAAGTTTCAATACAATATTTTCTTGCATGGCAAATATACATTTTCGGTTAAGTTTAATTACTTAGATTCAAGATTATTCATCGGTACAAAAGCCGATTTTGGAATCGATGGTTTTACTAATTTGAAATTACTAAATAACTTACATTGTGCAAGTACACATTAAAATACATAGATAAATAGAGTGACACATAAGATCTATACATGGCTGCTCATTAACCTAGGTAGAAAGTAAACAGACATTTCACATGGTTGCTCTTTAACATGTGTAGTGACATTTCATATGGCTGCTCACTAACATAGGTAGAAAGTAACCATACACTTCACATGGTTGCTCTTTAACATGCGTAGAAAGTATTTTTAAAATAAAACTAATCATTCATAACAATGAACATAAATCGAAATATTAAAGTATTTGTAATAAGTAAGAATGTTCCAAGTTATTTGTGAATTTTTTTTTATTATATTTAAAATCTTGATATTAAAAAAATAAGAATATAAATATATTCCATATATATAAATTAATAAAAATTTTAAATTTTTAGTATAATCAATATAGCTTTATTTTAGTTTTAAACATGGGAGGAGATCTGGGTAGCTCAACTCAAAGGGATCATATCCCACTAGTCAACCCAAAGGGATCACATCCCACCAGCCAAAGCTTTATTTTAGTCTTAAATATGGGAGGAGATCTGGGCAGATCAACCCACAGGGATCACATCCCACCAGCGAAACTCGCAGGTCCTAACCCGAAGGGCATCAAGGAGAATTGACCTTGTGACCTCCCAATCAGCAAGGTACTTAGCAACTGGAATTCACCAATTGAGCTAACCCTTGGGACTAAGAACATTTTAAGTTATTTTTGGAAGACTTTTATTAAATTCAAGATTTTGATATTAAAAATAAGAATACAAATACACTAGAAAACTATGATTTACTCTTCTTCTTTTTTTAAATTAAGTTTTTAATATAATGAATATAGTTCCATCTTTACTCCAATAGTGATATGTGAAATTAAAAAATAGTTTCAAAAGAGATACAACATAAATAGAAGTACAATTTTATTGATGCTCAAAAAATCAAGACTTAAGTCAAGTTAAATTGGTCTCTCTCTCTCTCTCTCTATATATATATATATATATTATTGCAATTTTTATTGACAACAGGTCTACCTCAGTGTTATTTTATATGCAATGAGATAGATTATATTATATTTATTGCATTATGTAGTTATGTAGTTATGTTATTTGTAGTAAAATTTCTCACTTTTTTTTCCCAAGATCACTACTATCACTTGAGATTAATAACACCTTATTAATCTATAGTTAAGTTATCACAACCACATTAGTAAATAGATTACAAATTTACTAATGTTATGTGCAAAAATAAACTTAAATAAATACTAAAATACTTAGATTTGTGAGTTTAAACATAAGCTCGACATATTGTTAAATGTGTGACCTAATAAATAAGACACACATATATACAACAATTGAACATGCAAAAATACAAATAATATACACAAAGAAAGTCAAACAAAGGTATGTCCAGAGAATGATTTATTCATTGATATAGATTCTTCTACAACCAATAGTAACCCAAATGGTTTAATGATCGACCCAATTACCTATAAACTTGATGTTTCCATGACTATATGATGTTTACAACAACTTAAAATCAAGTAAAATGAAGCTCCAGATCGTGTGAAGTATTTGATAACTCCATTCCCAAATTGTTAGAGGAATATATGCAATCATGGTAATGTTATTAATAGAAACATTACAAAAAAATACATATGAAGCAAATAAATAGAACTTCCAAAGGGAAACACCTCTTCTTTCGCCCTAGTGATAGACCTTAGATCTAGCTCAACGACCATTACTAGCATCGTTAGCCTATTGAAGGAATGCGAGAATGAACTCAGAGATAATTTAGTAAAAGATTAGAAGCTATATTTAATCCTTCTTTTTTCCTCATTTGATCAATTCCTTCTCCTTCGTTTTATAGAAGAAAGAATGGACAAGTGAAAGATCACTTTTGCCCCTCAATTTTCCTCTAGAAATTTTATTTTATTTAGTATTGAATTTTAAATTTGAAAAGCCAAAATTTTGAAGGGCATATTAGTCAAAGTGATTAGACTTTATATTAAGGGTTCAACTCAACTAGTGTACACTTTCCTTCAATGTTTTTTAATGAAATGGTTAATTTTTACCTTAATTCAATAGCTCATTGTCTTTGTTTCAAAAAGAAAATAATCAATACATAAGATACTTTGTTTGCATCCATCATAATAAGGTTCAATTTAGTTGTAATAATATGCCACTAATTGGAAATAAACCAAAATTGAATCATATAGTACCTATGCATCATCAAACTTATCTGCACATTCCATCTAGTCCAAAATAAAACATGTTTCTAACATTAATTAATAGGTGGCTTAGTAATTAGATTGTAATATAACATATCTATAAGGGAAACCCTATTTTGGGAAAATATTTTTCCAAGCAACATCTATCAAAACCTAACCCACATCATTCAATTCTAAACGTAGAAAAAGTAATCCATATGCATGCATGTATACAAGAGATCAAGTAGCAAGGGGAATTTCATGAGCAACTAAATCAATGTGTAAGGTAATGGTAAGGGAGGTTCAAGTGAGAGATAGGAAAAGAACTTGTTGGAAAATAGTTTTAACCTGTGATCTATCCAAATTCTAGAAAACATGTTTTACCACTTCATGTTGAATAACATAAGATTTCAAACTAGGTAGCAATCACATTTAACATGTTGCATTTCACTTTGAAGCCATGGGAATTGAATGTAAAATGCACTATTTTTCCACATCTTGTATAGGGAAGTACCAAATAGACATTAAATCAGAGCACACATTGTTTTTCAAATGATAAACTACTCCCGTATTTGTTTGTAATAGATATGGATTTAGTTTTAAGCACTTGCACATGCATAAAATTATAAAACTCAATGTACTAGGTAACTTTTAGAATGTTTATAGATTAGAAACATTTAACTTATTTTCACTCCATATCTCTCTTTACATGCATCATATTCAAAGGGGAAAAAGAAGAAAAATTGCAAAAGAAGGTTTGAGCATATGTTGCTCACCCATGTCAATAATGATCGAATTTTTGTTCACAAAAATATAATGGTAACATAATCTTTCTATCAAAAATTGACATATTTGTTTATAGATAAAACACCAACACCCAAATGTATCAAAAACTAATGTATGGTTAGGCATGTCTTCTAGTAATTAACCATATATATAGAAAATGCCTACAATGAAGTGACTCCTTTTCTTCATGTCAAACTATGACAAAAAAATTATCCAAACTTGTCATTGCCTACACTTGATGCCCATTGCACAGAGTTTACCATGATATATATAAATCATAAACCATAAGCTAGTTATGTCAATACCACATAGGAGATTAGTAAATCCCTTGAAAAACAATGAGTCATGCCCAAACCATCAACAAGCCATAGCTGGAAATATTGTTAACGTGGTCAAATTGAGGCCAAGGTTGATTTTAATAGGGGAAAGTAAAAATTGGATATGCTTGGGCTCTTCATTTACCATAAATTACATGAGACAAAATAGAGGGCTTGACCATCGTCCACATATTGGAAAATAACAAATAGAGAGGTCAAAATGTTGGGCCTTGAAATAAAAAATTTAAAGCCTAGACCTTGCCCATTTAAGCATAAAACTTGAGTTAAGTGAAATAGACCACGATGGTATGATCACATGCAAAGATTAATAGGAGATGATTTAAGATTATGAGGGTATTTGGTGGGATAAAGCACATGCTTAGAAATCCCCAAGCCATAATCACTCAAGCAATGAACAAACTTAGAATGAAATCATTCAATGGCTATTTGCATGGTTTATGGGTTATTCTCTTTCTGTCACTTCTTGGGATTAAAGATGTTTTTTAACATCATAAGTTTTCAACAAGAAATCATGAGCCAACAAAATTTACAAACATGAGTGAAATCCATCCCTGATTATATAGATCTTTGTCTTTTAAATGACATACTACACACTTTCTCTCAACGTTTATCATAGGGCTCTGATAATTGTATAAAGTATGACATGATATATTTAGTTCATAATGTTCAATGTTTTTATACATTTGCATACCAAACTTTTGCAATGTTGAAGGTATGAATGATAATTTAAATATTTTTACAATGGTATATGGTATATAATACCTTACTACTTTATAAATGACATTTTATGCTTTTAAATATAATAGTCTTTCTTGAGCTCTACTAATTGACTTTTGAGCCACCAAAATCATTTTGGAATCATTTTGTTGATGCCCAATGCATTTTCTTTTAGTCTTATACTATTAAAAATTATCATCTCCCTTTGAGATTTGTTTTACTATTAGTTAATTTTTGGGATTGAGTGCTTTCCTTCTTAATACTTAAAAAAATTGTCTTTTTTATTTAATCTTTTGAATCTATTACCTTTATTAATTTGTGTGTTTATTAAGAAAGCTTAATGGTAGTTAAAGAATCTAAAGTAAACTACATGATAAGCTCTAACCTTATTTTATTTAATCTTCCCATCTTTAAAATCAAATATATATTGCACAAGTTTCAAAAGAATAAAATTTTCAAATTGAGGGATACTCCTTTTGGCTATTGAAATCATCCAGCGTAGTCTATAGTAAGAAGGTGTATATGCCTACATTGGATGCCTTGGCATAGTTCCTAGCCATGAACATTTCATGGAACAATATCTATATTATTGTTGTTGCTAGAGATGAAGTTGTAAAAGTTTATTTTCCTAGGAAATAACAAAGGTTAAGTATGACTCTCAATGGTGGACAAGAATGAAATAACATGCTATTTGGTTATTTTCAAAAGCATCTTTAAAAGAATAATTTCACATAGTGACTCCACATTTTCAAACTACAAGAATGAACGAGACATTCAAGATCTCATTCCAATCCTAAAAAGACTCACTACTATATTTGGGTGCAAACTTTGATGTTTTATTGATGACATGATTGTTGCAACCTAGTCAGAAGACATAAAATTTCATCTTAGGTTCACAATCATCATAATCTCTACATGACTTTCGTATTGTCATTTGGTTTTCTTAATTTCAACATTATTAGAGCACCACATGGCAAATTAAACAACCTAGATATTTCTAACAATGATCCAAATTATGATATCTTTATGACAATATATATACTACTTTCTGACATAATGTTGACATCCCATTAATGTGTTATCAAAGAGTTAGAAATGTGTTACTGACAAGTTTTAAATGCATTTCTAACACATTCATAACATGTTATTGACTCCATACTATCAAATCTCTAATGTGAAGTCAGTGGTCAATGACTAGGTAGGTAATGTGGAAGTGATGTCATTCCAATAGTAGGGCTCCCTTATGACATACATAGAGTGACAATCCAACAATAACGAAAGAAATATTATTGATGACACATTCACACTATTGATGTCATTTTGATGTATCATAGACATGATATCGAGGATGTATCAATATTATCATTGTTCTTTTTCACCATTATCCACAATAATGTGATGTTATATCAACTCATTACTGAGGATCTAGAATTAGTTTTGCTATTAGTTAATGTCAAAATTTTGAAAAAGATTGTCATTTATAAAAAATAAAAAAATGAATGGACCCATGGTCATTGCATCAAACCTTAATGAATGTCCATTAGTATCACGTGGCAAGGATGGGTAATGAGTGTATTTAAGAAAAAAAATGTCTCGTAGATCGTAAAACAAATCCCTAATAGATCACAATGGAGAAACATAGAAAATGTATATTTCCAAGTTCCACATATCTACTTATAATTAAAGAATGTTCATAATGCCTCTCAACTCAATAGTTATCCATTTGGTTAATATTCCAACTATGGCAAGCTTTTATGATAAAGTAGGCATCCAATAGTTATAATATCCATACATATGGTATTAAAATAAGTGTCATAGGCATTATCACTATGCTAAAACCCATAAACAAGGACATGAAAATGGAAGAGAATTAAACCAAAACATTCATGCATTTATTTCGTGAAAAGACGAATGTTCATGACAAAACTATAATTACAAATAGATGTGTTCAAGTGCAATAAGATAGAATTCAAAGACGTTTTTGTTGGAAGTCATGGTCAATTTTCCAATTCCATGTTTGATTTACAAGTAATGGTAAATATATCTAATTATGTAGTTTATAGTCCTAATTTGAACAATAATGTTCTAGATTGTATATCAACTCTAACTAGTTATTATGTTTTTTAACATGTTAAAAAAAGTGGCAGTGTATTGAAGTAAGACATTGCTCAATTCTACCAATACATTTTGTTTTCTCTGTTATCTCTTATAGGAAACTCGACTGTAGGAAAACCTCTAAGGTAACCTCTAACCTCTTTGAGGTTGAAAGCTGCCCCTTCAACCTGGAGAGGGATCTCTCGCTAAAACAAAACTACTCTAGGTCACTATAGTGGTAGGTTTTACTTTAAGCTTTATGGCTAGATTTGTCTACGGAATGATGAAATTTGGTTGGGATGTATTGAAAATAAACCATTGAGCATGGAGTCTAGGCTTATCAGATGTTACAGATTTAATGAGCAAGACACAAAAAGCAGGGTCGCAATAACTCCTTTGACAATTTGAGAAATATGGAAGAAGAGAACTGAAGAAAAAAGAATTTTATCTAACTAAACAACAAGTACTAATGCCTGAGAAATAACAAAACAAGAGCATAAAGAATCCCAGTTTCAGATACTAAGTTTTCCAGACATGAAGAAGGTTTTTAAAACAAAGAAAAATGGACAGGGAACTACAACACAAGAATTTTATGCAAATGCTCATCAAACATTGTATATATTTAAGATATGCTCAAATAATACACCAGAATGTTATATTTTCAGGTAAATCCAACCTCATTTCATTCTTTAGAAATTGTCTTTGTAGACTTTATAACAACTTTTCACAAGATTATAGCTTCAAACTTAATTACAATAATAAAAAATAGTAAAGTCTTCTAAGTTCATGTATCTGAAATATATATCTAAATACATAAAGTTTTTTCTAAAATAAAACAATTTGCTGGAAAATATGCTAACATATGGGCTAAGAAAAAGTATCTTCATAATATCTCCCTTGATGATAGAAACGGGTCACTTACTGATAGAACAACTCCCTCGCTGGCAAATAGGTCCCTTGTTGCAAAATAGGTCCAGTCATTCTTGAAAAACGCTCTTTTGTTAAAGCTACTTCTTCCTCGGGTTTTCTGGTCATGTAATTCTTGATACTGCCACTGCCAATTTTTTTTGGTTTATGCAAAATTGGTTGACAACGGAGATGTCAATACAACCTTTAAAAATTCGTTGACAATTAAGATGTCATCTCTTCCCTGTGTTTCTATATGTATAATGCTATCAGGCACATAATCAACGATAAGCCAAAAAAAATTGTTCCTCAATGCATAGTCAAAATTTCAAAATGACCCCTAGCCTCTTATTTGAGGGTGTTGGTTGCCTTCAGAAGCACATCTACTTTCTCCATTCTCTGTCTTTTGCATTGCCTGGTTTTCAAAGGACCTTTCCCCTTGGTTGCTTTATCTTTGTTCTTTTTAGAACCTGCAGTCTTTTTTTTGTTGATTATAAGGTCCTTTAATTGCATGTTGTCTATGTCAATTACCTCCTTGGCCAATTTTGGATTGCTTCTCAACTTTATTTTAAACCTTAACTTGTTTGTTGGCCTTGTATGGGGTATTTTACCTCATTTAAAAGTTTCAAACAATGGATTTTATTCAACTTGAGTCTCAATTTCAATTTCCTTGACTTTAATATTTTCAGGTAAATTCTTGTCTGCAGGGGATGCTTCAAAGGGAGGACTTACAGCCTGAGGAGAACTGATAGTAGAGGGTAAATTTTCAGGGGATGTAGGGTCTAATTTCTTGAGCTTGTAACTTCTTCTTTGATAAACTTTAGGGATTTTATGACCAAAGGATGATGAAGGGATATCTGTGTCTTTTTTTTTAGGGGTTGGCTCAGTGGGAGCTCCTACATGAGTCTTCCTCCCTTGTTTAGTACCTTTCTTCCTTCCCCTTTGAGCTTTAGGAGGTTGAGGTTGAAAACTTCCCCAAAATAATAAATGACTCCAAGTTCTCCCTGCTTTAGCCAGTTGGTTTTCAATCAACAATTTAATCAAAGCTTTATGGTAGACAAAATGAGAAGAAGGGTTGGGTTTGGCTCTAAAACGAATGGCCATATGTTTAAAACTCTCTAGTATATAGAAACAAGTGTTCATCCTAACCTGACCAGCTAAATGTGCTAGGAAATGAAAGTGGTAAAGGTTTACCTGGTTGAAACACCCTTCACATGTGAAGTACTGCAGAGTAATGTGAAGCAGGTCATGCCATTTATCCTCCAACCATGATATTTGCACCCCCGTCTTCCAATTTTTGTCTTTGAACTTTTTTTCAAGAAAAATGGGACATCAATCCCAGCGAGGGCATGGCTTCTAAAGACACTTTCTCCATCTGAAAGTAGGGTTGTAGCCTCTGCTATTAGCTCCTTCGTAACTGGGAAAGAGAGTTCGTTGATTTCCACTTGATTTCCATTGAAACCTTGAGCAAACGCACGAGCTACGACATCATGATATTTTGTGCATTGGTGGAAGAATTCCTCCCACCCTGCCTGTTGAAATTGTTGTTGGATGTCGGGATAGACCATCAAAAGATCAGGCATATTGGGCTCAGTTTTGTTAACCTTGTCACTTTTTCCCATTTTTCCATGTGCTCAAACAAAGGAAACTTACCGGCATTTGATCCTAGATTTCTATGGAAAACTCGGATGCAATCTTGTTAAGCGTAACCAATTTCAAGGCTAATTATAAAATTATTAACGGTGAAATGACTTAACAACGGTGTGAATCATTACAATGTTGGGTTAATAATTACAGTCGGGATGATTATTGAATTAACCATATCCTATGGTAGTCGAAAACATGCTTTAACAAGTACTTACTATGTTGACTTGGACATGACACGTTTCCAAAAACCACCATTTACGCTGCTGACATGGTCAGCGCAATTTGAAAAATCAAATTTTGAAAATTATTTTGGCTCTGATAGTCGGCCTGTCAACTAAACTCGAAATGTTGATAACCCCATTGTTAGTGCATTGTTTTGAAGAAAAACTATGAAACCATTAATAAACTGATAATCTCACTGACAACAATTTCCATGTTTATTACAAATGAAAGGTGTTGATACAAAAATTGTCAATGTTTTCTTAAAAACTTTTCATAAAGCAAAATGTGATAACATGCTCATTCACTAATGATGCACCACAAAATAAATGTTGAACACTCTAAAAAACGAACTACCAAATCAATAATAAATGTCTTTATAGAATCATTAATACAATGTCATTAACCAACACAGAATTTTATCATGTAGAAGATAAAAAATGACCGCATAAATTCAATAAAATATTAGGAAATAATGTTACCATCCTTAATTCTAAAAAAAACATCATAACATAATAAATAGAAAGAAATTCAAAAAACAATTAAAATGTTGTTGAAGTGAGGAAAATGAGTATTAGACAAGCCTAAACACCTCCCATGTTGACTTAAGACATTTAAGTACACTCCATAGTTTCTATCGCTATGGAATTGTCACAACAAAGTTCCCAAATGTGGACTTACTAATGTGTTATTTTTTTCCTACACCTAAGTTAAATTATGATCCCTGTAATATCGAAGACTCTGCTTATTATTTTAAATACAAAGCTATATGTTGTTGCATAACTCTTTCAAATTCTCTTTGTGCATAATAACTTAGGGTGTAAAATCTGTTTCTAAAAATTAGTTACCCTCCAACAAAGGCATCATTTATCATGTGTTACTCCTTGAAGTTCTCTTTGTGCATAATAAACTAGGGTGTAAAATCTCTTCCTATGAACTAATTGTTTTTCCATCCATGAAGGTAATTCACATAAAGGCAATATTACTCCTTGAAGTTTTCTTTGTGCATAGTAAACTAGGGTGTAAAATCTCTTCCTATGAACTAATTGTTTTTCCATGAAGGTAGTTTGACAAAAAAGCAATAGATTCCTATGTTATCCTTTCAAGAAGTTTATTGGATGATTCCATAAGACATTTTTTTCTTTCTTTTATTTTTTCCTACTGAACTTTCTAACAAAAAATAATTTACCCAGATATCGTGGACTTCTTGTTTTCATTCGTGCTTATCTACTTAATATGCAATGCATTATAACTATATAATGTTTCTCTCCAAATAACTAACATAGACATTACTACCCTAAATAAGACATTTTTGAACAAAATTGAATGTACAAACCCTTATTATCTTAGATGATTATCTAGATAATTATGAAACATAAATAATTTTAATGAAAAAGGTAGGTTGACATAAAATTTGAAGTGAAATATATGACACACCTACTTTTAACATGGTTTTAAGGTACCAATACTCCACATTAAAATAAACAAAAGCCGCTCCATAATGGTTTTCCTTATCAAGTGTGGCATGGAAAAATAATTAGTATATATAGAGGTAAAATAGCCATCATTCATCATCAATATCATATATCTTACCTCCTCATCTACTTAACATTTTTTCTCTTTCATTAAAAAAAAGTCACAAGGAATTTTAACTCAAAATTTTGAATCACCATACCTTTATTTTATGATGTCAAGAGAATGATCTTTGACCTATGATTTTGTGGTCTTTCAAAAATATTTACACTTTGGCTTTTTAATTATAAGATACAACCCTCTACATTTAATTGAATAATGTCTTATTTTGAATTTTGAATTGAATATGATCCTATATGATTGCCTTTATTACATTGAATAAGAATGAATTGTTTTTATAAATGCATCATCTTAAGCTTTAGTTATATCCATAAAAATTGTTATCATATGCTAACACTAATTTCACCTTCATATTAAGGTGTCATCTAAGTTCCTCCCTAGTGTTATCATCACCTAATATACTTTTATCGCCAAAACATTATCCGTGATATAAGTCAACACGATCTATGATGTTTCCCAATAATAGTATTTTAATGTACATGTAAACAAACATCACTTTTGAGATATATCTAAATAGGATATTTGATGTTGAATTATAATTACAAAATATGCGTACAATAAGATATTTGATATAGAGATTAAGATTTGTGTAGGATGCACTTTCCTTACTTTCTACTTATTACTTACAAAATCATGCCATTAATATGAATGTGATGAACAAGTGGATCCATATACTAATGTGTAAGGGCCATATAAGATATTTTGATATTGAGATTAACATTTGTGTAGGATGCACCTTCCTTACTTTCTACTTATTACTTACAAAATCATGTCATTAATATGAATGTGATGAACAAGTGGATCCATATACTAATGTGTAAGGGCCATGTATGTTATGGCTACAATTTAATATTGATGAATGCCAAATGAAAATGTACATTTTGCTCACATGGAAATTTTGATGTTAGACAAACTTCATCCTCTCGCTTATTATTCTCAATATAAATAATTTCTACCAAGAGTCTAGATAAGTTTCATTATTGTGGAAATGTGTTTATGTGAGAAAGATAGAGAGAAAGCATTGGGAGGGACATTGTGGTTGTAAACTATATCCATAACAATCTTACTGGAGTTGAGATAATAGTTTCCTCTCCCTCTGTGAACACAGTGAAAAGGAAAAACAGCTATACATCTAGCAATGTAGAACAATTATAAAACCATAAAGAACAAATTACCACCACTAGTAAAAGTGACAAAATTTTGAGCCCAAAGCATGGCCAAAGTACTAAATTCTCTTTAAAAAAAAAAATAGAGTATTCATTAAGACAAAGACAAAAAATATTCTTTTTATAATTAAGAAAATAGAAAAGATTTCTATTCATGAAGAAATAAATTGTTAAAAAAATATCCAAAAAGTGTAACCTATTGTGTTGAATAGAAAAGGAAGTGTATTATCTTTTAAGAATAAATTAAATGATTACAACTCCATCTTCAACAATGTGATAAGTGAATAATAAATTACCATATGTTGTCCTCCACAATATCCCAAGGCTGAGAAGGGAGATCGAAGGAGGTAACCTCAAACCACTTAGGGTTCAGTAGCTATCCCTGCTAAACCAGAGAGGGATCTCTCTATGAATTCACAGTCAATGATGAATGGAATGGGAAAAGATGTTAGGCTAAATATGTTCACCTCTAGGGTTTTTAATATTTTAGGTTTTTGCTGGATCAGGAGCAAAAATCAAGGAACTAGGTCATGGGATCAAAGGTTTCAGCTGCAAGAGATATAAAGGAGCAAGGTAGGTATTTCATGTGATACTTTGGGGTTTTGTTAATGTACTGTAGGGTGGAAAAGCATATATCAAAATGAGCATGGAAAACATGAATTCATTTATCAGAAGACAAGTGACATAAACATGAAGTTCCTAACAAAACAAAGCTTAAAATTAAGAATTATATTGAAGGCCTCTTAGGAAAATCACTTAAAATCATAAGCATGGAAAGAAGACAGATTTATCATTCATATAAAACTATAGCAGATAGAAAACATTATCACAAACTCACAACACAAGAATTCCTGAATAATAGCTGCAACTACCCTTTGATTTTCTACAAAAGTTATGAAGTACAAGCTCCAAGAGTTCTCCTCAATAATGTTCAACCATCCAAATGACTAATAAAATGATACATATAGGTCAAAACAGCATGTCGAATCCATGAGTGGTGGAGCAGTTCCCAACATATCTCTAACCATAACCTATTGACTAGGGAGGTTAACAAACTCTCCTCTTAATAGTAAAACTGATACATTTGACCATAATACACATTTACAAGCATGTATCTACTTCATTTCCACTCTAACCTACCTATTTACACCTCATTACATTATTACAACATCAAAAATGACAAATTACATCAGTGGAGGTTGAATATGGATTAAGTCAACTGAGGAAAGTGACTTTCCGGTTAAAATGCAGTGAATTCAGGCAAAAGCGCAACATGCCAGGAGAAAACGCAGTGAAATTGGTAGAAGTGACTTTTAGAGGCCTTCCCGAGGTCCAAATCCCGACCTAAAAGATGTTGGGGTTAGCTATGAATGTATGCTACATGATAGAATCCTCAAGCACTAAAAAAGGCTTCTCCAATCCCTCCAAAAAATCATTCTCCCATAGGTACTCCAAAAACACACCAAGCTCTTCAAAAAGAGGGCAGAGAGGTGATTTTTGAGTGGTTTTTGGATTTTTCACCTACCAGAACTTGTTGAAAGTTTGCTCCCAGGGGCTATAAGTGATGTACAAGTGATAACAAATCCAAATATGCAAGAAAATTTTCATTTGGATCTTCCCATCAAAAGCACAGCATGGGGCACGCTACGTTTCTGACCTAGTGACTTTTTAAAAATTGCCAAAAATTCTGGGTTTTCTACAAAAATAGGTCTCAAATATGGAGCCATATCTCTCTAACCATAAAACATTTTACAAAACTGAGAGGATTTTTTTCTTTTGTATGTTATGAACACGAACCTCCTCTAGTTTCCAAACATACTTTCTCATTTGTTCAGAATCCAAGTTTCAATATGGTCACTCAGAAATTGCAGAAGCGCAGTGTGCTATCAACAAAAAAACATCATGGTCTTTGAGAGGGTGTTTGGAGGCCTTCCCAGAGAATTTTTGGGCTCAAAGTGAAATTTTTGGAAATATTATGATGTCTGCTACATAATGGAGTCATCAAGCACTACAAACACTTTCTCCAAACCACCTAAAAATTCAATCTCCCAAGACTACTCCAGAAGTGCAGCAATTCTCCTGTAGCAACAATATTTTTGCCATTTATCCCAAATCATAATACCTGTGTATAAACTAAAGGATTTTTTCGTTCCTTCATGTGTTATTGACAGAAACCTCTTCCACTTTTTTCAAATTCATCTTCCTTACTTCAGAATCCAATTTTGAAGTAAGATTGTCCCTATGTGTGGCAAATGATTTGTCTCTTGGAATGCTCTCTTGAGAAATGGTGAAGACATGATCTCATGTGCTGAAGTGGGCTCATACCTGTTGATATGAACTCCCTTCTGCCTCTTATGCTCAGTTGTCTCGGATTCCATAGCAAACCCTAGCTCAGTGTGAGGGGAAATTAGGGTTTGGTGTAAGGAAAAACAGGGGATTTGGGTAGTTTTGGAAATGAAGGAAGATGAAGGGGTTAGGGAGGTTCTAAATTATTGGTAAAATTTATGGGGATAGGGAATAGTGTTAGGGAACTTTGGGAAGTGGAAAGGAATGAAATGAGTGTAAGATATAGCCTAGGGAATTTTTATATAGTCCAAGCTATGAAAACTGCCAAAAACGTAGTGTGGGGACAAATGGAGGTTATGCGCCATAAAAACAAGGAAATAAAGCTAACAGGAGGTATGAAGGGACCTGTTATGTTTCTACACCACTAGGAGTCATAATTTTTGAATAGTTGAGGTCAAAACTGTAATATGTACATACCTTTGCTTTCTGCAAATGTTTTCCATATTCAAAAAATAAAAATAAAAAATAAAAAATGTAAAGAGGGTATGTCCTAAAAGAAAAATCAAAGGGAAAAAAGAGTAAAAAAGGTAAGAAAATATGAAAAAATGAACCCCAAGAAAGAAAAAGACCATGAAAGTGTGCAAGTCAAAATGTCACTACCATTTACTTTTGATGTAAAATAAAAAAAATTGTGTGCAACTTGTTACTTTTACTACAATCCATGGATAGTCAATATGTTTAAACTTAGCTATTTCATGTTTTAAATTTCATGTTCATAGATAGAGAAATAAAATCTGACCAAACTATTTAATCTTAGCAGATAAGTAGATAGTTAGAGAAAATAAAAGGAGCTCAATTATTTAATCTGAGCCCTTCGATGTAATAATGATAGACTTAGATAGATTTCGATTGTAAAATAAAAGAAAATTTTGATAAAGGGTTTTTTAGCTTAAGTGCACCCTAATAAAAAGTAGAAAAAATTGTAGGATGAGTAGATGGGTAAGTAGTTGAATTGTTGCAGAATTGTGATGATTGATTAGACAAGATCATATCATTTTCTTTCATCATCAAATTTCTAAAGAATGGATGATAAGTGAGCATTTACCAAAGTACAAAAAGTCAATTGCTTAAACTCCCTCATTCATTACATTTTTCACTTAACTAATTCCCAAGGAAAATCTTAAAGTACCTAAGAATATTAAGTTAAAGGGGCTCAGAACATTTCTCTAACTTCTGGAGGGACGGGACCCTCACCCCAATAACTTATAGGTTCCAAGTACTAAAATCCCCTCATAAACATTCACCCCCTTCAATTCACTCATTTTCCCTAAAAAACCCCTTTTCCTAAGGTTAAAACACCACTTACCTAAGGAAAAATAATCACCCCCATGGATACCATTTTTTATGAAAAATCCACAAAAATGCACTTAGCCTAAGTTATAATGTTCTATGTAAAAAAGCAAAATTACAAAAACACATTATGCTTGGTGCACTTCGTTTATCCCACAATCTTCATATTAACTTTTAACATTATTTATATATATTAATTTCCCAAAAATACCCCTTTCCCGTATATTTTAGTAAATCCCTTTAATATTAATACCCCTATCCCAAAGTTTGAAACATAATCCTTATTAATGAAGGATTAATGGGTTAATTAATTCGTTCAGCGACTAATTAATAACCAAGACTCACCGTCGAATAAAAGAGATTAATTAATCAATCAATGATTAATTAATAATCTGTCCCCACCAATGAAATCACCCCCAATGTCATTTAACCTCCATAATCCGCAATTAATTAATCCCTCTACGCTTAAACCTTCGTCAGGCCCCTGCACTAAAATTCATATTAAATCCCCACCCCGATCACTGTATGATCTGGTCCCTTTTGATCCAACGGTCGATGATCATATAGGGTGGCCTCCGAAGGCCGACCTTTACCCGCCCGATATGGGTGGTTTCACTATTCACCCCGCTGTTACGTGGCGCCCGATGAATGGCATCGGACGGCCTCCCCCCAAAACCGCTCCATCCCAAAAGCAATGTGATATGAACCTGCTTACCGCCTCCCGCTAAACGACAAAATGTTGCACCCCCTACTTAACGCCAAATGTACCTTTCCCCATGTACCCGCCAAAAATAGTTGACTTTGCGAATAAAACTAAAAAAAACTCATTGTTTTTGTTTTATCATGAAAAAGACCGCTCAGACCTCATGCAAGCACCAAAGTACGTGAAACTGTCAACCCACGTCCAACTGCCAACCTGTTGAAGCTGTTGAAACTATAGACCACCTTTCAGTCACATGCGCTTCCTGTAAACCATGCACAGTCACCATCACTCTATTCAAAGCCGAAACCAGTTATTTACCCAAATTTGTTGAGAAACCCTATTTTATTCCCAAGCCTGGATTCAATTGCTTCAAATTACTAATTAATTCAGTAAAATAGTTGCCCATTGACTCCAAAATACTCTGAATTAAACCAGTTTTCCCCAATTTCATTGAAAACCCTTCGCCCCCTGTCCTTGAATCCACAAGAACCAAGGATGGTTGCTCCCATTGCATTAAACATCCTGCCAATTTCTACTCCCCGCAGGGATATAGACCATCTCCCATTGGCAGATAAAGATATTCAGATTAAAGATACCTTTGTCCAAGAATCCCCTTTCAAACTAAACCATGCAGACTACATAGGACTTTGGGATTCAGGTTTACCCAAGTACCAACTCCCCAGAGTTCATATCTTCCTAGAGATTATCCACTACTATCATATGAACTATAGTCCCAACCAAAGGGCAGTGATGACCCCTAACCATTATGTATTAATTACCATCACTTCTGAGTCTATAAATGAAATGTTGCAGTTGCAACCAAGCTAAAGCCTAACCCATCTTTCTGTTTGAGATTTCCCTAACAGATTCCCTACACTCACCTTAATCAAACTTTCTTGGTTATTCCAGACCTTCATTAAGGAAGAACAATACATTCCAAAGGACCCTCCCCCTTACATGTGGACTATATTCTCTGATCTTGGCCAAGACATCATAGAAATGACATCCAATGTGTTAGGCCAAACTCCAAGTGAATTTTTTGATGAGATTATCATAGCCTTCATGTCCATTTAGTCTCTTGGACAACCCCCTGCCATCATGTTTGACTATGCTAAGTTCATTGTCGATAAGATTCATGATCAACTCATGAGGATGGATAATGAAAGAGTTTTCAAATATTCTTCAGTTTTATATCATCTTTTCCTATATTATCAAGCTGACAAATTCCCAATCACACACCAAAAGCTTGATACCAGAGGCGACCCTAGATCGGTAGTCTTCTGGACTTCATTAATCCACCTATATGACTCTCAATATTCTTATTTTGATTTCATAGATCTCTTTGTGCACCCAATGGCAATTATGTTACTAGGAAGCTCCCCCCCAGAATCAATGCAGATATCAGGAGGGTCCTATAGTTGTCCAAACAATACAAAGTGGGAGATTGGTAGTTGTACCAAAATCACACTGAAATCAGAATATATGGATGTGCGCTGGCTCCTTAAAAACTACCCAAATACCTCCCCATGAGATTGTTTGCTCTGGAGTACTACAGAAAAATGATCGATTCAGATGAGATGTGTTTTGTGAAGGCCGGGAAGAAAGCCCAACTTAGTATAAAAGATCAGCTTGGCCCTTCACATGTAACAGTAGGGAAGCAGGAAAGGAAGCAGATGAAATCCTCCAAAGGATAAAACTGAAACAAAGTTTTATATGGAGATATGACCCTTTAGAGTTCATTTGCAATAGGAGACAAAAGAACAAATTATCTCCTTACATCCACCACAAAATTCATGAAATTGAACAGTATGCTAATCAACTAGAATGGGTGGAAAACACTTTGGTAGACCAAGATAGAACATAAGTTGTTTTCAATAATGTATTGATTGATTTAGAAAGAAGACTTGATGAAGATTCATTTGTACAAGTGCCAGGAGAGTCCCAATCTCAAAGGGAATCACAGGGACACAATAGGCAAACAACATAAGAAGGACCTCAAGAGCAAGAACCATCAGAACATCCAGAGGAATCAGAACAACCAGAGATATTAGAAGAACTTTCTCAGCCATAACATGTCATGAACAATCCTCCTATTTTACAGACTCCTCTAAATGAGGAGAGGAATCCTAAAATAGATAGAGAGGAGGCCACTCCTTCTAGCAAACCTGTTGCCTAAACTTATGTCAAGAGGCAAAGGTTGAATCCATTTTCAAAACAAGAGTTTACTGAAGAAACAATAGGAACTACAGGTGCAGAAAGAGTAGAAAGTAGGAAAACCACTCCCTCAAGAGGTACACAAGAACCTTCCACCTCACAGGCTCAAATGCTAGAGAGACAACAGAGCGTGGAAGTATCCTCATTCAGAACTCCAAGTGGCCAGAGCCAAGACATTAGAGAGAAATATAAAGAAATAAAGGCCAGGAATGAAAGATTGAAGGCCTAAAGCTATGCACATTACCTAAAAATGGTTCCTACTAATCAGACAAGGCTAATGTCAGCCTTTGATGTGAAAGAAGGTAAAATGTAGATGAATTTTATGAAGCCTACTACACAGCAGCCCAGGTCAATTGAAAATTATTTGAAAACATACTTTGAATTATTGACGAAGGATATTCATCCAATCGACTAAGTAGAGTTACACAAGCAGACTAGGGAAATGGTCTATTCCACCTTAACCAGTAAGGCTATTGTAGCTCACCAACTCCAAAATTCGTTGAATAATATATCAGCGCAATTCCAGTTAGAGAAGGCCTCTTCACAGCCTAAGGATACCAGAATAAAGTCCTTACAAGACTTAGTCATAGAACTGGGGCATGATCCCAAAGATGTGAAAGCTGTAAAAAAGCTTATTAAAAAGAAAAATGATGACATAGTTGCACTGAAAAAGCACCTTAAAATTCCTTCTCTGCATCATCTTCAAACAGTTGAAGTATTGGAAACTCGGAAGGAAGAAGAGCTTATGGACTTGGTCCTTAAGCTGAATGAATAATTAAAAGAAACAGAGAAAAAGCTAGATAACATGATACAGTCTAGACAGAGTGAGTTGGCCACCACTCCTCAGGCTATAATTCCTATAGTTTCTACAACAGTACCCTCCATATTGGCTGCTTCATTAGCACCAACAGTTCCACTAGCTACTGCTCTTCCAGTTACAGGTACATCAACAAGCACAAGGACATCTACAGAAAAGACAACTGAATTGGTAAAGTCCATGGAGGAAATGACCATCCAGGCTACTGAGCTCAAAAAACTTAGAGAAAAAGTGTCAAGTTTGGAAACTGATTGCAAACTTGCATAGATACAATAGAAAGAAGAAGCTCAAAAGAATCAAAGAATGGGAGAAAGAATAAAAGTCCTTGAAAAGGACTTGACATTGCAACAACTGCTTGGAGACATGAAGGAAATTCTTTGGGCCAACATCATTGACTCCAATGATGTTTGGCCATCTATTCAAGTAATTTTTTAACAGACTGAACTAGTAAAAGTGGATAGAGAAGCAATCCACAAGACAATGGAAGAGTTGGGAGATAAGCTTGAAGAAGCCAACCAATTGATAACATTCCTGAACAGCAGAAACAGGTATCAGCTTGATGAACTAGAATAGAAGACAGAACATGAACGATCATATAAATCAAGAAGGTTCTCTCTAAGAGGAATCTTATGCTCACTCTTGAGAAAAAAATGCCAGAGTATCCAAGCAGACATTGATAGATTTATGACAAAGTATGGTATTTTAAGGGAAAAAAGACTCCCTAGTCCCATGGTAATACATGAAAAGCTGATGACCTAAGATGATTATATTGAAAGACTAAACAAGCTAGCCAGCAACCAAGCTAGTACTTTAGGGGTGAAATCTTTGCCCACTGGGAAAGTATTATATGATAGTTTGGAAAATCTATTTTTCATAGAACATGAGGTAAAGCACTTGTTCGTCAACAGACCAAATATTTCCAAATATGCCGAAGCTGACGAGATATATAGAAAATGATAAGGATGAAATTACCTGACAGTGAATGGTGGATGAAACTAACAGATTTACTATAAAGTTATTGCAGTAAATCTATATGTTAAAACATGGCTGCCAGGTAAAATAGGTAAGACAGAGGCAAAGTATAGCAGGTAAAGATTATCAGTAGGTAAAAGACATAAAGTGAATCCAGAACATAAGTATCAAGCAACTGAAAGAGGCAAATCCAAATTACAACAGCCAGCATAGTCATAATAAAAGGGACAACAAGAAGACAATTCTCCATTTGTCTCTACCTTCATGCTTGAAGATATTTTCGGTTTCCTAGAATAATTCTCATATTGTTATGAGATATTTTGTAACAATTTTTGTATAAATACTTCACAAAATGAAGTAATTAGGAGTGGCTTAAAATACATTTTTGTAGACATTTTATATTGAGCCAAGGAGCTATTGTACTCAAGACTGGATTGGCTTTGTTGGATCATGAAATAAAGCTAAGGACATTTCACTGGATTCTTGTGCACAGTTGGAACAAATAAGTATATCTCTTCATGTTTAAATATTGTTTTCTCTTCATGTTATAAATATTCATATGTGTCTCTTATGAAATCTGAAAAGTAAACAAGGAATGATATCTCAGAATTAGCTTAAATGCTCTCTGTTTTAACTATTTACTTTCTATATGTTTTCTGCTAAACTATCTTGGTCTGGGAATTCTTAATTGCTCCCTTACTTCCATAGTTCCTCCCCCTCCCTTGGTTCATAGTAAAGGATTCCTCATTGCCCTTTGCTATTGATCATCCTTCTTTTCTTCATCTTAATCCTGGTTAAGGATTCTTCATTGCCCTTTGCTCTGGTTAGAACTACCTCATACATTTGAACATGCAGATTTGCTTTTTGTTGTGCCAGCCTACCCTGTGAACTCTTACTTTCGTGATTGATCCAATCGAGTTAAGCCACTCTTTGATTGACTCCATAGCCCAATGGCTTGAATACTTGTTCTACCCATCTGTTTTCTTAATTCCACCGCCCAATCAAACAAAACATCATTAGCACTAATAACTAGCCTAAAATCCTACCCAAAACAAAGTTAAATTATAAAGAGAGAGCCCTCTAGATCCCAAAATGATAAAACTTTCAAAGTCTTTACCTCTCAATGAGAAAGTGAAATACATAAAACTGCTAAAGGAATTCCAAGATGTTTTTGCTTGGAATTATGAGGACCTTAAGTCCTATGATACCAGCATAATACAACACACCATTCCCTTGAAAGAAAACTAGAAGCCTTTTAGACAGAAGCTAAGAAGGATTAACCCCGTTCTATTGCCTTCTATCGAAAAAGAGATCAAAAGAATGTATAAAGATAAGATTATTACACCAATTAGATTCTCAGATTGGGTCTCTAATTTGGTACCTACAAGAAAGAAAACTGGCGAAATTAGACTCTGTGTTGACCTTAGGAATTTAAATAAAGTTTCACTCAAGGATAACTACCCTCTTCCTAAAATGGATCACATATTACAAAGGGTAGTAGGTTCGACCAGAATCTCACTGTTAGATGGGTTTTCTGGTTATAACCAGATCCTAGTCCACCCAGATGATCAGGCAAAAACTGCATTCACCACTCCATGGGGCACTTTCATATATGTGAAAATGCCTTTTGGGTTAAAAAATGCAGGGGACACTTTTAAAAGAGCAATGGACATAGCCTTTGCTAAGGAAATCCATGACTTCCTGGTAACATGCCTATATGATATCACGGTATTCTCTAAATCATATCAGCAACACTTGGATCATCTTAGGTAGGTCTTCACTAAGTGTAGGAAGTATGGAATTTCTTTGAATCCTAAAAAATCTTTATTTGGGTTGGAAGAGGGAAAACTACTAGGCCACATAATCTCCAAATATGGTATCCAGACCCAACAAGAATTGAAGCCATTTTGCAGATACCACATCCTAGGAACATCAGAGAACTACAAGCATTTTTAGGTAAAATAAACCTTTTGAGAAGATTTATCTCTAATTTAGCTAAACTAATTAGATTACTAAACAACATGTTAAAGGAAGATTCAACTATTAGATGGACTCTAGAGGCTAAAAGGTCATTTGAAGATATAAAGCTAGCCTTAACACAAACACCGGTTCTCATCAGTCCAATGTTTGATAGGGATTTCATCATGTTTTCTTTCGCCTCAGAACATACAATTGCTGCAATCCTACTGCAGAAAAATGATCCGGGTTTTGAACAACCAATAGCCTTCTTTAGTAAAGCCCTACGAGATGCACCTTTAAAGTATAATATAATGGAAAAGCAAGATTTTGCTCTAATCAAAGCTATTAAAGATTTCAGAGTTTATATCTTGTACTTTGATATAGTATCTTATGTTCCCAATGCTATAGTCAAAGACATTGTAACATAAGATGGACCAGATGGAAAGAGAGGGAAGTGGATAGCTACCATATTAGAATATGATTTAGAAATTAAACATACAAAATTGATCAAAGGCCAAGGTTTAGCCAATCTCATCGTTGAATCAAACTGTCAGGCCCTAGACATAAATTTCATTGCAGAATTGGATAACGAAGAGGAGATGGCGACTCCACAGATTAGCCAGACCTTTATAGACTCACCATGGTATGCTGACATTATATACGTTCTACAAAATCCTCAATCTCCTCCTGAGTTGTCCAGAACTAAAAGTAGGTTCTTAAAAATGAAAGCTTTGAAGTTTTACATAGTTGACAATGCTTTATTTTGGAAAAATCACGAAGGCATCCTTCTTAATTGTTTGTTAAAGGAAGAATCTGACAAAATATTATAGGAGTTTCATGCAAGTGACTGTGGGGGACATATTTACTAGAAAGCCACGGCTGATAAGATCTTAAGAGCTGGTTTTTACTGGCCCACTCTGTTTTCTAATGTGAAGAAATTTGTAACCTCATGCCACAAATGTCAGATTTTTGAAGGAAAAAGAAAACTATTGCCATTACCCTTGAAACTTATATCTACCGAAACACCATTTCAACAGTGGGGTCTTGACTTCATTGGTTAAATTCATTCCCCTTCCTCTACCCAACATAGATGGATCTTGACTACCACAGATTAGTTTACAAAATGGATAGAAGCCATGCCCTTAAGACAAGCTACTGATACTATCATAATGTAATATTCCTAATTAGTCATGGCTAATTGGAATATTCGATTTTGCTTAATTTTTTCCTTCTATAGTTATTTATGAATAAAAAGGTGAGGGAAAGGGGACATGACTCACTTTTAGAATAAAAGTCACTTCCTAGTAGCACAAACGTTGTGACTTAAAGGGGAGCCAAGGGGGCCAAAAGGGGGACGTAGAAATGGAGCCCACGCAGACACTTGGAGGGACAGCGCGGTAGGGAAGAAACACGTGGCAAGAGAGGGACTATGCTGGAGAAGGTGGGCCTTGGGATTGAGAGAGGCAAAGGCTATAAAGGAGAGAGGATCTTCCTCATTTTGGCATTCAGTTATGTGCATTTGAGCTAGTCACTTTGACTTAGAGCACGCTGGTTGTTTAGCTAGTCTCAGCACTATTTAGTGGCATATGCTCCGTTCAGAGATCTCACCCTTAGCCCGGGGGACTTCGAGTGCCTACTCGGGCAAGGTATTTCTATCAGCATTTTGGCAGTAGTTCCATCAGCATTTCTGGCAGGAATATTGAGCATATTGGAGGACTGCGCAACACTAGGAGGGATGACGCAACTCTTTCTAGCAGGAGTTCTGGCTTGAGGGTTTGCAGTAGGATTTGTGCTGGGAGATTGAGTAGGGGATCAGCCCTTGTATTTTGGATGGATTTGGTAGAGGTTTCAGGCAGATTTCTGGAGGATTTCATTTAGTGGCAGCGCAGAGCCTTGAAAGACTGCACAAAACCCCAAAGGGGGGGATTTTTGGGGATCGACCATTCCAGGAAAGCTTTCTCATTCAATTTCCAACAGCAGTAACAGCACGGTAGTTTTCTAGCAGCTCAGATCAGTGTGAGGCCATTCCTTTGCTATTCTGAGTGTATTTCCTCACTTGCTTTGTGCAAGTCGAGGTGCCATCTTTTTATCACCTCTTGTACTCATTTTATTGCTCAGTATAATAAAATGGCTTAACATTTCTTGCTGCATTTCTTGAGTATTTGTTTACGTTTCATGTATACATTGTTGTTTGCTGCACTATCGTTATTTCATCTCTAGGAGTTTTCTGGCTATTATACGACTTGTAAGTTTTTATGGTTTGGGTTTGCTGGTATTTGAGAAATATTCCAGGAAAGGGATATTACAATGGTATCAGAGCCTAGTTCTGGCTCAGCCTATGGAGCTAGCAAATCTTTGACACCGGGGGAAAAACCCTACATCTGTTACAAAGGTAGGAAATACAGAGACATTGGGCATAGGTTGGAAAATACCTTCGGAGAGGGAGACTGTGTTCCGGTAGTGGACGCAGAACAGGAGGAGCCTATGGTGGACGCAGAGCATAAGGATCCGATGGCAGACGAGGACGGGAAGAGATTTGCGAATATTCCCCTCAAATCAGTGCAGGATCTGTCGAGGTAGATTGAGGTGATGGGGCAGAGATTCACAGAAGTAGAGGCCAGACAACATCAGAGCCCACGGGTTTTTCAGATTGGTGAGGGATCAGGTGCATCCCATCATTTGCCAGAGCAGCGTGATACTGCGCAGCAGGTGGCCTCGCATGCCCCTACACGCTCTACCATGCCCACCTTCTTAGGAGCAAACATGGGGGCTGGAGCCTAGCAGGAGGCAGAGCTCGGTCATATGGACGATTATTTTATAGAATACCAGGCCTATGGGCAGGAGTTCAGGGATGCTCTTTCATTCAGAGACTTTGTTAAGCTCCAGCGGGATAGTAGACCCTGCGACCATCACAGAGGGTACCGACATTACCATGATGGTGACACCCACCATGCAGTGAGTAGATTCCACTTGCCTACGTGATGGCTTATCCAAACAGTTCGGCAAACGTCGTTGGGTGAAGAAGCTGGACTTTATTCCAGCCTTCAACCAGATGTCAGAGACAGAGCCATCAAGGTGGCAACGTTGCATTTGGATGGTGAGGCTCAGGATTGGTGGTTTCATGGGATGGTTACACTCGGACATTTCACAGTGATGACATATGTGGTGTTCACCAGGAGATTGATGGAGTGATTTGATCAGAGGGATCCAGAGCAGCATTTTGTTGAGCTAACGAGGCTCAAATAGATAGGGAGCCCAGAGACCTACATTGTAGATTTCTTGAGGGTCTCAGTGATGGTGCCATATCTATCCACGACACGGAGGATCTATATGTATGTTGAGGGGTTGGTAGAGCCACTTTGGGGTTTAGTCTGATCCACTTGACCAGCCACACTCCAAGACAACATTAGCAGGACCTGGGACTTACAGGATGTCTTACCCAGGACCCAAACACCTTACCCCCAGAGACAGACTTTCCAGTCTAAGGGGGAAGGATGTGAGGATTCCACCTCCAAAGGGGAATCCAGGACGAACGCATATTGACGATGATGCCAGGAGGGAGTTGAAGAAGAAGTGGTTGTGCTTCACTTGTTAGGAGCCGTGGGCACCAGGAGATAGATGTGGTGCTGGCAAAGCACATTTTATTGAGGCCTTCTCCGAGAGCAGTGGGGAAGAGGATGATGAGGATGATGTGGAGGCAGGAGATAGCCATGCCTTGCAGGGACCTTTGCCACCTCCACTGCCAGTAGCAGGTGGTGCATCTTTTGCACCTACTGGAGGGGCCCTTGCAGCACTGCGAGGAGTTCCCAAGTATTTGACGCTACACATACGGGGGACAATACGTGGCCAGTGAGTATCAGTTTTGGTTGAAAGTGGGGTGACCCACAACTTCATCAATGCACAGATGGTTGAGCGGAGAGGTATACAGAAAAAGAGCTTCGATGGGTTTTCGGTTTTGGTCCCATGAGATCAGACCATGATGTGTGCTCGTTATGTTCTAGAGCTATCAGTGACGATGGGCACTTACACACTAATTGACAACTTTTTCATGGTTGATATTCCGGACACCAATGTGATACTGGGTGTTAAGTGGCTTATCACTCTAGGGAAGGTCACGATAGATTGGAAGACCCTAAAGATGGAGTGGGATGATGAGAAGACAAGGAGGCATGAGAAGATACGGGGTCAGCACACATATCCGCCTCAGACTATTTCTGCTCATCGGATGGAGGCAGTCTTCCAAAAGGGAGACATAGAGTGGGCAGTAGAGCTGTGTGCATCATAGCAGGGACTACAGGGCAGACAGTACATCCAAAGATATAGTCCATCCTTGACCGGTATGCCATAGTGTTTGGGGAGATTTCGCCGGGACAGCCACCGGACCGGGGGTTTGAGCACACCATCGAGCTTGAGTAGGGCATACAGGCAGTGATTACCACCCCTACAGGCACCCCAAGGCCTATCGAGATGAGATTGAGTGGGCTATCCAGGAGTTGCTGGCTCTTGGGCACATTCGGCTAAGCATGAGTCCTTTCGCTTCTTCCATGGTGTTGGTGAAGAAGGACGACACATTGAGGATGTGCATTGACTACAGGGCCCTGAACAAGAAGACATTGAAGAACAGGTAACCCATACCCAGGATTGACGAGTTGATGGATGAGTTGAGAGGAGCACGGTTCTTCTCAAAGATTGATTTGAGATCTGGGTACCATCAGATTCACATGAGGGAGTAGGACATTCCCAAGACCGCCTTCAGGTGTCACTATGGGCACTTTGAGTTCTTGGTGATGCCCTTTGGGCTAACCAACGCCTCCGCCACAGTTCAGTCCTACATGAATCACATCTTTCGCAGTCATTTGAGGATGTTTGTGTTGGTATTCTTTGATGACATTCTCATCTACAACAAGACTTGGGAGGAGCATCTCCAGCACATTGAGACAGTGTTGTGTATCTTGCAGGAGCAACAATTCTACCAAACTCTCCAAGTGTGGGTTTGGGTTGACAGAGATATTGTATTTGGGGCACATCATAGGGGTGGACGGAGTGAGAGTCCATGAGGAGAAGATTAGGGCCATTAGAGAGTGGTCGGAGCTGAGGAACATGACAGAACTATAGGGGGTTCATTGGCATTTGTACTTACTACCGGAAGTTTGTCAAGAGTTTCTCACAGCTTGCTGCACCCCTGATAGATTTGACGAGGAAGGGGGATTTCAGTTGGTCGGATACAGTGCAACGAGCCTTTGACAGGATCAAGGAGGTTATGAGCAGCTGCCCAATGCTTGCATTGCTAAATTTCACGCAGCCATTTGTTTTGGAGTGTGACGCGTTAGGAGAGGGGATCGGCGCAGTATTGATGCAGGGAGGTCACCCTATAGCCTATGAGATCTGGAAGCTCCTTCTGCATGAGAGGCTGTATTCTATATATGACAAGGAGATGTTGGCCATCATGCATGCATTGGCCAAGTTCCGGCAGTATTTAATGGGTAACAGGTTTAGGGTGAGGACTGATCACAATAGCCTCAGATTCTTTTTGGAGCAGAAGCAGCTACAGGAAAGGCAACAGAAGTGGATCAGTAAGATCCAAGCATATGAATTTGACATTGAGTATGTCAAGGGTAAGAAAAACATGGTAGCAGATTCTCTTTCACATAGACCAGCCACATTGTCTCTCATGAGCTTGGACACAGACTAGAGGGCTTGACTCCTAGTAGAGTACTCCAAGGATAGGTTTGCATGTGAGGTTTTGGATGGGCAGGTGGTGGATGACAGGTATGGTCGATGAGATCATCTACTACAGGGATCAGATCTTCTTGACTGAGGGATCTCAGCTCAAGAAGAAGATACTCTAGGCATTACATGATTCACCATTGGCCGGCCATCAGGGGTTTACCAAAACCTACAGGGCCATCAGAGAGGGGTTCTCATGGAAGGGCCTCAAGGAGGATGTACTCCAACATATTTGGGAGTGCGACGTTTGCCAGAGAAACAAGGGGGAGATGAGCCATCATGCGGGTTTATTGCAGCCTCTTCCCATTCCGAAGGGAAAATGGGAGAGTATTTCGATGGACTTCATCATAGGGTTGCCCATGGTACAGGGCAAGGATTGTATCTTTGTCGTCATTGACCGGTTGACGAAGTACACACATTTCTTTGCCATATCCGCACACTACACAGTAGCACAGGTGGCCTAGTTGTTCTTCAAAGAGGTCTTTAGGCAACATGGTCTTCCTAAGACCATCGTCAGTGACAAAGACAGTCGTTTCATGGGTGGGTTTTGGCAGGAGCTTTTTCGTCTAGTAGGGACGAAGTTGACACCGAGCACCAATTATCACCCATAGACAGACGAATAGACAGAGATAGTTAACAAGTGGCTGGAGGGCTACTTGCATAACTACGTCAGTGGGCAACAGAGAGCATGGCTGAAGTGGCTGCATCTAGGGGAGTACTGCTACAACACTACACATCACATGTCCATTGGTATGTCACCATTCTATGCTTTGTAT